>VYZS01004582.1:24182-43572 GCA_013400695.1 Neodrepanis coruscans | reverse complement strand
TATTAACCTCAGATAAGTTCTGCCAACAGTTCCCAGCCAAGTCTCCAGTGGCCAGAACTATTTAAGTTGGTCATGCCTATCTGAATCCTACTGTTTGCTTAGGAGAAGAGTGTCCAGCTGGATCACCTAGTGATCACTTCCAACTTTAGACTGTTTTTTACTCCAAATTAAAATTAGTCAAAGAATATAATTAAGGTAGTTTGCAGTCATCATGGGAACAGAGCAGCTGGTCAGCCTGTACTAGTCCTTTCCAGGACTCTCAGGTTCTAGGAATGCCTGTTGGCAATACAGTCTTTCTCTGGGATTAGTGGATCTGCCATAACATGGGAACTCAGTGAGCTGGCCAAATTTCTGACTGCAGATCCAGGCAGGTTTGGTCCCTTCAGTCACCTGTAAATCTTGGTTAAAACCACTGTGTTCTGCCCCGTTTTTTTACAGGACCCTCTCCTGGATGGAGGATCAGTTCATTGCTTTCCAATATTCCTTTCCTCAGCAGGAACACAACAAAACAATAACAGGAGATAATTAATCACAAATGAGTCTGGTGAATCTAGCCAGGCCTTTTAATCCTCTTGAAAGTAACATCTCATAAGTGTCAGAGGGCAGAAAGACAGGACCTACATAAAAACCACATAAAAAGACGTCTCACCCCAGACAAAAATAGTTACTTATCCATTTCTGTAAATCCTCATAAATTCTTGAAATTAATTGAAATACTTTATGGCTTACATCTCATAAGCCTTAATTCAAATTTTAATGAAAAGACTGTATTAGCTGCAGCTTCAGGAAATGCTAACAACTTTTCAGAAACTGCCTATCTACATGTGGATAATACAGGTGTATTACCACTTCATCTGGACTTAAGACTATGTCTGGAGAGTGAATTTTCTATATATCTATAGCACACTTTTTCATTTCATGGAACCCTTTCAGAACATGACAATGAGTTTTCTTCTGTAAAAGGCCTAAATAAAACCTGCCACTCAGAGTGTCTCCTAATAGGCTTCAACTGCAGCCTTTCAATTCACAGGAACAGCCTACAGTTAATCTGGACAGATTTAATGGAGAAGAAACCAAGAAAGCATCAGGACAAATTCTTTATTTACATTGTCTCTCAGACATTCTACACAAGTAACTGGGAAAGAAAGGGGAAAAAAAGAAAATAAAAATTCCTGTGTACTTTCTGGTTTTTGTTTGTTTGTTTGTTTGTTTTTTAGATATTAACCTCAGATATGTTCTGCCAGTTAATCTAAATAGAACACCCTGACTCTGTGCAATGTGAATCTCAGCCTTAAATGTTTTGCTGTGCAGATCTACTCCTTTTGTTCTACAGTATGTGCTAATGTTGTACCCCTGTGTTACTTCCAGATAGTTTGATCTTGGCTTGACTTGAGCCATATTTCCTAAAACACAGATAATCAGATAGTACTATACTGCCTACAGATTATCAATAATTATGAAAAACTGCCTGATTTTATTGCCTGTCAAGATGAATGGTTGAAACAGTGCTGCTACAGTCAGGCCATAATTCTATTGCCCAATACTACAGAAGGCATAATCCTATTGCCCAATGCTACAGAAGGCAGATTCTAAAACTTTTGACACTACAAATATCAAGCACAGTTGAAAAAAGCTTCTGTGCTGTGTTTCTCTGTTGCCCTGCCCCCACCCCTCCCCACCCCCCCAAGCCTTTTTAATGAAAGGGGGTCTTTTTTGGTTTTGTTTCATAAGAAGCTTTTGAGTAAGTCCCTTGTAGTCTAAACAGCCTGTTGAGAACTGCTCAGGCAGAACCCCAGGCAGCAACTAAGCCCCCACCCAGTCTCTGCCAGAGGGATGGGGAGGAGAATCAGAAGGGCAAAACCAAGAAAAAGTCATAGGTCCAGACAAAGACTATCCAATAAACAAAGAGGGAATAAAAGAGGAAAAAGAAAAGTGATACAAGACCAGTCCCCTGTGACCTGCTGCCAGCAAACTGGTGTCTAGTCAGTCTCAAAGAAGTGGCTACTTTGGGAAAAGCTTCTCTCTACCTCCTGCAGTTTCACTACTGGGCATGATACTGTATGGTATGAAGTATGATATCATATGGAAATGTTATGAAATGCAGCTTTGGTCAGTTTGGATTGGTTATCCTAGCTGTGCCAAATCCTTTCACCTTGCCAAATCCCACCTGCTCATAGAGAGAGCAGAGAGAAGCAAAGAAGGTGTTGATGCTGGGCTCTGTTCAGCAACAGTAGGTTGTCAGTGTGTTGTCTCTACTGTTTTGGTCCCAGATGTGGAACACAGCCCCATTCAGACTGTTAGCTCCATCCCAGCCAAATGCAATCCAAGATCATTATTTTTTTAAATCTAACACTCTTGAATGGCACAGAAGTTTTTAACCAGGTGTTTCTAAAATTTTCCCAGATCTGTAATGCCTCAGAGGGACTTCCATTTGCATCTTTGACTCACTTTTGCTCCCTTTGGCTCAGCCATATGCAGGCAGATCACTTCTGTCAATATGGAAAGTCACTCTGAGAGTTTACTGGCCCCAGGAGTTCTTGGGTACATGAACTTTCAAGGAATTTCAAAAGGAGATGACAGTAATCACCTGGGGAAGGCAGAGGCTATTTTGAGAAAAGAAAACAGCAGCACCCTTCTGGAAGCGTTTTACCATGTCATAAGTCAAAGCTGAACACTATGTTGAACATGGGAATCTGTCAGTAAGAGTAAAGGAGGACATCAGATGTAAAAGGACATATTATAAATGATACATGAGATATCTGTCATGTTGATGTTAAAATTAGAGCTGGTCTTTAACATTTCATAGAGGACAAACCCATGTGTGCTTTTGTAAACGAATTCCTGCCACTGCAGGATAGGCAGCTTCTGACAGGTGTACATCCCATACAGAGTCATGAGGTGGCACTTAGTCATTTTCAAAAGTTTTCTTGTCACTTGAGACAGTACAATGTTTTAAGTCTTTTTTTTTACCTTCTTTTCTCCTTATTTTCATTAGCTGCATACAGAGAACTGTGAAATTTCTCCACAAGAAGTTTTCTATAACAATTTTAATTAAAGCATTTGTGTTAGTGCCAAACAGTCAGAAAAAGTTCAAGGCCAATCACACACACTCAACAAGATCTACTCTACTAAATCTTGTAGAACATTTGCACAAATCTTGTGAAAGCTGACTTCCTATTTCTTGAGATTTTGAATATCAGGGTTGATTTAACTGGAGATTCTAGTGGCCAGGTGCTGTGGCCATTATGTGAAGTTCCTTCCCCCATAAGAAGTGTGAATCAGCTTGTCCCTGTTAATTGTACACAGGTACAATTAAAATTAAATCCTGATTCAAATCACTGACAGGCTAAGTGTGAGAAGTGAATCACTAGCATAAAAGATGCATAAAGGAACAACGAAAGGGCTCTGCAAGTGACAGTCAAGCAGATCTGACTGCCTGCTACAAATAACAAAGAGACAAAGAGGAAGGAGGATATACAATATCTATTGCTTTCCCCATCTCTTTCATGGAGAGCACTGCAGTTCTGTCCCCAAAAAATTTTCCAATACAACTCTTTTTTCAACCGAGTCTCACTGTTACTTAGGATAAAAAAATGTTAGTACTTCTGAAAATGTTGCTTTTAACCCAATGTGAATATTATACTAGTCAATTGTTAATTTTTTTTTTACATAAAATCTACTTTACCTGGCTGCTCTTAGGCTTTGCTGGGTTGTAGAAGGCCTGACTGCACTGTGCAGTGTTCAGTGTCATCACAAAAATAAGCTACAGCTTCATCAAAATAAATGGTTTCTCAGAATAAGTTAGCTGTGTAATTTGAGCTTCTTGGTCTCAAATATAGTTAGAAATTCCTGGCAAGAAATAAATTTCCTTTCTAATGTAGTGCTGGTCAGCTTTTCACAGCATGAGACAGCTGTCATCTTGGCAGGTTATTAATTCATACCATGATGCACTGATGCATCCAACACAAATAAAATCCAGTCACAAATAAATGCCTAGTACATCGTTGAAATTGAAGCCTTTTTTTTTTTTTTTTTTTTTGCTAAGCCAGCTCTGTTTCATGACCAGTTTGCACATGTGATTCATGGGTTCCTTGTTACTAGGTCAAGGACTGAAATATTTGCATGTAAAATCACACATGTAGTGGAAAGTAGAGCTATTGGCTCATCATGGTGTGCATAAAGCTTAATCCTTCTAAGCATGAAGCCCATCTGTTCTAGATAATGTAGAACTGAGTGGTGACTAAGATGTTTTTGCACCTTTGAATTTTCTTGGCCAATTCTGAATTATTGTTTTTGCCAAGAAAGTTGTAGTTTAAAATCTTAAAAGCTCTGAAGTCAAATATTTTGTAAAGTAAACTGAGTTATTGTGAATGATGTTTCTTTCACTTAGAAAAAAAAAAAAAAAGAAATTGCTTTCCTTTTTAAACTGTTTTAAGCTTTGGAAATTGCAGTTTCTTGACATAAGTAAGGGAATGAAGTAGAATTTATGAAATTTGTGGGTTTTTTTAAATCTGAAATTTTATCTCTAGTAAATTTTTAGCAGTAAAGATGCAACCTGCCTCATTTTGTAGGTAGAATTGTTCTAAAATTAGCCTTTGCTAACAAAAGGAATGCTAGTTTTGATGGAGTAGAGTCACAGACAAGCCCATTTTAAGTAGGAGATTAATCCACGTTTTTCTTTTTCATTTTCTAAAGTATGACAAGCTAGTTGAATCATGAATTTATTAATGTGTGCTAAGATTTTTATTTCAAAGCTGTAAATGAGCTGCTTTGTCTATCTCCTTGCATTTCCTTCACTTTTCAAAGGCTCATTTCAAAGATTTAGTGTTACTAATGGTAAACACAAATAAACCCCAAAAGACAAGTAGGGAGGTGTTCCTGGTGTCTCTCTCTCTTAATTAGGGTGCATAAGGAATTTAAGCACGGAGATTTAAAAGCAAACAGAGAAACCTCTAGAGAGCAGGAGGCAGATACAGGCACTTTCATGATGCACTTTAGCTGATACATATTCATGCAATAAACTCTGTGCAACACCAAACCATCACTACCCTCGTGTTGCTGCAGAGTGGGAGCTGTGCTGCATCTCCGGGGCTGCTGAGGAGGTGCCGAGTCTAACTGGGAAACCTCTTGACATCCCCAGCAAGTTTCCTGAAAGGGTCAAACAAAGAGAAGTGACATCCAGTGAGCAACTAGGTGGTCTGGCTCCCTCCATCAGCAGACAGGTGTCTGCAGCAGTGACTGACGGTGGCATTCTAGCAGACTGGAGATGGCGTGTCACCCGTGACAGGGTTGCACTGTCCTTGCTGCAGTCTGGGGACCCTGATTAAAACATGCCACGCTTGCTTCCCTCACCTGACTGAGTCTGCCCTTGGGTGCTGCAGACAATCGTTCAAGCAATGCTATTTTCCAGCTGCGTGGCAGAGATCATTGGCACGGCAGAAAACAAAATATAGGAACTGCCACATTGGATTAGATCCGTATTTCACCAAGTCCTGCATCACAGCCCACTCCAGAGGCTTCAGAGGAATGTGAGAGAAGCCATGCTGTTGCAATGCTGTGGAGAGAGGCTTCCAGAAGGAAAATATGGCTGTGTGTTAACTTTCTCTCTCTCAACCAGAAAAAATAGGAAATGCAGCCCTGGTGTTTAAGGTCACAGCTGCTGAAGCAGAAGGGAATGAAGCTTAATTGCCTGTGAACATCAATGTTCTGTGATCAGTACAAGAGAGAAGCGGCAGGGAAGGGAGAAGCTTTGGCACTACCTCGCCTACCCAGCGCAGGTGCTTAAATTAGGCACTGTGGATGTCCTTCCTTAGTCCCACCATCTGTTTTCTCTGCTTGTTGTGTGTGATCAGTGATATTTGTGTTCCTTGGAGGGAGTGAGATAAGAATAAAATTCTAAAATATGCTCAAATTTGCAAAAATATTTGTCATTAGGAAAAACAGAGGAAATATATACCATAGGCAAGGAAACAGCACCTGACTGTTTTGTACCAGTTAGACCTCAAATCACTTCACATAAGGTATTGTAAGGCATTTTCTCTGTGTCTTAGAGAAAGTCAACATTTCTTACTGGGTGTATGGTAAAACTTGTAATTGTGAATGTCACCCCTTACCGATAAACATTGAAATTGTTTGGAAATTCCAGCACTTATTTAGCCCTGAAGACACACAGAACCACAAGTGGTTGGCTTGGACACCCATTACGTAGTTTTTGTCCTGTATTTCTCTGCTGTTGCTCTTGCTGGCTCCAGTTGTATGAATTACAACAACAACAACCTTCTCACGAGGCCAAATATAGCAATAAACATTCACAGCACCATGTTCTAAGGCTAAGATTTTAAAACTAAATGCCTGTTTTCAGCTCTTTAAAGAGCCAGTTTTCTAAGTGCACATAATTTGTGCCATTTGACTGAGACTCCTTCAGGGATCGAGAATTGGATACTCAGCAAGGGATCAATCCGGAATTATGGATGGCCTGGAAAAACTTGGCTGTATCTTTCCCAGCCAGCAAAGCTGTTACACTGAATAGAACAAACTGAATTTCAGAAGGAAACAGTTATTTTATTTTCAACTACATATTACAAACATAAATCTCTTAGTTGAGCTGAAAGTTCAGTCCACTCTAGAGCAAACACAAACTACCAGTTAATGCTAATCAGAATATGTTGTTTCAGTATTCATGTCCCCAGACAGGAAGATACTAATGAAAACAAGCTTTAAAATCAGCATTTGGCATGATTTCTGGCAGGTGGAAGTACAGTTTTGTGGTTCATCATGGCATTAGCAGCACAAACAAAAGCCATGCATGATGTTAAAATCTTAAATTGTGTGTGGGGAAAAGAAACAAGCCACCCACAAACCAAACAATCCTCTTTGGAACACACTAAGTTACTAGAAGCCAGAATTTTCAAACAGTCTGTTTTTCACCCCACTTACCAGCAGACATTTAAAGCAGTAATGCTCAGCATTAACCTCCTCTTGACATTCTGCTGCTTATCCCTGCAAGATCCCTGCGGATCTTTCCTACTGGCATTTCAGCCTTACTCGGATCCAACAAAGTCACAAAACAGTTTATTCTTGCTGATTTCCAGAAGTCCCACGCCCAGCTCTGAGCAGCTCTGCAGGGAAACCCCTGTGCAGCACCCCATTGCCCCCAGCCCCTGCTGGGAAGTGCCTCATGGACCTCCCTCGACATGGGACACCCTCCTTGGTGTGGGACACCCACCTAGTGCCTCAGGGAGGTGGGTTATGGTGTCAACAGGGAGAAGCTGGGATTTTCCTCTCATGCTGGGATGGTTGCTGGGAAGGAAGGAGTGAGGTGAGGAGGGTGAGCATTAAAGTCAGACCATTTACCACACCCGGAGAATTTGGGATTGGGCATCTGGATCCTGTCACCCACAGGGATGTCGCAGTCAGTGTGGGACTCACAGGGACATTGAAATGGCTGTGGGACCCACAGAGGTGTCAGGATAGGTGAAAAGCCACAGGTGATGTTGCAGTGGGTGCAGGACCCACAGGGATGTCACGATAGATGTGGGACCCACATCCCTGCTGACTCCTCCCCACGGAGCCCTCCCAAAATTCAGTGAACTCCTTAGAATCACTACCCCCTCCTTAACCTCTGACCAGAGTCTCCAGGGGGTAGACCCAAATCCATTTGGTTTTTTGCCCAAAATTAATGAGAAAAATCCCATCTGAGAGTTCCAGAGAGGTCTGAGCCTGGCTCTTGGCCAAAAAAAACCAAAAAACATCTTTAAAAACTTGAAAACAGCCATCTGGACTTGGGGAAAATGTTGTTTCTTATAATAAAAGCAAGTAAAAGATTTTTTTCTTTAAAAAAACTAAACAAGAAAACATAAAAGGAGAGATAAGAGATTTTTCTGTAAAAAGTGCTTTTAAAATGCCAAGTAAATAAGGAATGACTTTTCCTAAAATAAAGAGAATGAAAGGAATTTTTTTTCTGTTAAAAAAGACATAAAATAGAAATATTTAGTTCTTTATTAAAAAAAATAAAAACAATACAAATAAGGCTTTTTTCTTCCCCCCAAATAATAGAATTTCAGTGCATAAGGGCTTTCTTTTTTTCTCCTCTAGAGAAAGTCAAAATACATAATAAAATCTTTTTTTTTAGACTCAAAATAACAATAAAAAAATCCTCAAAATCCGAAATAATCAGGGAAAATCTGCTTTCTTCCTGAAAACCAAAAGCAGATGTGAAATTCATAATTAAAATATAATTTAAAAAGGACTTACTTGTTCCAACAATATTAAATCAGGGGAGTTCAAAACAAGCAGAAAGTAAGGAAAAATGAGGGAAAAAAAGAGGGAATTTCCTGAAAATCAAGACATGCAGGGATTAAGGATTCTTTTTTTCTTTGCAGTAAATGCCCCAAACTAATGCCAAAATTCGAGGAAATTGTGGAGTGGAGTTTTTTGGGTTTTTGGTGGGGGCTGGTGGGGGGGAAATGGTGTTGTTGCTCAGCAGAGAAGAAATCTGGGAGCCACCATTTCTGGAAATTCCTGAAATTTGCTATTTTGGGAGTAAAAAAACCCATATGAGGTGGTGAGGGATTCAGAAGTGTATAAAGTATTTTAAAAAAAAGTTTTTTTCTGAGCTTAAAAAAAAAAAAAGAAAAAGAATCTGAAGGAGCCAAAAATCTATAAACAATGAACTCAATTTCCTCTTTCTAAAAAATCCTGGGAGAGCTCAGATAGCTTGGGTGGGCAGGAAGTTGACAAATTCCATGTTTCCCTGTTCTGCTTTTTTTTTATAAAAAAGGGAGTAAAATGAAGCAACACCCAGCATTTTCACATGTTTGAGCTCATTTTCGGGAAGAGTTCTCTTCATTAGAATCCATGTGAGGGAATTTCCAATCTGTTGGGGAGTTTGGTCATTCCCTGAAATACTGTCTCTTTAAATTCCTTGTATTTCCTGGATTTCAGAAAACTTTCTCTTTTTAAATTACTTCAAAATGTGTGGAAATGGGTAAAAAAATCACTTTTTTTTTTTTTTTTGCAGAAGAAAAGGCAAAAAATCCTGGATTTCAGCACAAAAGGGGCAAAGGAGTAAAAAAATATTTAATTTGTGCACACAAAGGACAAGCACTTAAGGTTAAATTAAATCAAAATTTAATTAAAATCCAAATAAAAAGAAAATAAATGTGGATAAAATTAAATTAAAAGATAAATAAAAAGTAAATTAGATTAAAATTTAAAATTAAATGAAATACAATTCAATTGAAAATATTAATTGAATTAATTCAATCATATTAAATTAAAAAAATAAAAAAAATAAAGTTAAAAAACCACAAAAATTAATTAAATTAAGATGCAAACTTTCCAAATACTTCAGTTCTTTCGGAAAGTGTTTAAAATAACACATTCCCCTCCACCTTCCACAAAAAATTCCTTGGAAAAGTATCCGATTGGTGTTTTAATGTGGAATTTTTTGCCCCCAGAACCTGCTTCTGCTCTGTCATCACTTTTGGGGGGTTTTGGGGTGTTTTTGGGTTGTTTAGTCAATACTTTTTTGTTTTAATTTTCCTTGATTTTTACAATTTTTTGGGGTTGAGGATATTACACTTTGGTGTTTTCCTCTTCTTGATTTTAGTTAAATTCTGAAAAAGAGTGTTTTCCCTGTAGGAGAATGCTGTATTGTCTTATCTCTCTCTTCCCCTCCTCCCCTCCCCGCCCATTTTTTCTCCAGGATCCATGGTGGACACCAAAGCCTCATCCAAAGAAGGTGAATTTTATGAGTTTTGTCTTAAAACCCACATCTTCTACCCACATCATATCACTTCCCCACTATTTCTCCCCAAATTCATGTGTTCCCCAGGTAATTTCTATGGGATAATTCTCTCACACCGCATTTTCACCTTGAACACCTGGTAGAAGAAAAATGTATTTTTATGTATTCAAGACCACAGGAGCCTCAAATTTGTCATATTTCACCCCAATATCCTTGTAGTTGGGTGTTTTTTTTTGGGGTGGAAGATCCCAAATCCAGATTTTGGCATGTGGGCCCTTCTTTATCCCTATGGACAGGACAAGAGGGACAAGAGAATTCCAATTGTGATGATGGGACATGTGAGAGGATCACTCCCTTCGTTTGCTTCATATTTCTATGGGAAAAGAAACCCACAAAGCCCTCTTTGTGGGTCACTCAAAATTCCACATTTTTGGGAATTTTTGCCATTTTCCCCAATTTTGTCTTAATTTTTCGTTTGTGTGTCTGTCACCTTCCTCCTCAACCTCTCTTCTCCAAATTGAAACCTGTTTGAGTTTATGGTGAGATTTGTTATGGGGCATCGATAGGTCTTCAGATGGATGGAGGGTCTTCAGAGGGTGAGTATTGGTATGGTTGGAAGGTTTTGGGGAGTCTTGTCAGTGGTGAGTGTTGAGAGGGTTCCTTGGTGATCCTATGGGTGATGGGGTGGTGGGGGATCTCATGGGTGTTGGGTTTTGGGAAGGTCCTGGAGTTATGAGTGTTGGTGGGTGTTGGAGGGTTCTGGGAGGCCCTATGAGTGGTGGGTCTTGGGGGTTGGTAAGTGTTTGGGGGATCCTGTGGGTAGTGGGCTTTGGGAAGGTCCTGGAAGGCTGGATCTTGGTGTGATTGGTGGTTATTGGGAGGGTCCTGGGAGTGGCTGGTCTTGAGGGGTTCTGTGGGTGTTGGGAATTCCTGCAAGTGGGTGTTCCTATGGTTCATGGGTCTTTGAGTGTCCTGTGGGTGGTGGGTGTTGGGGGGCTTGAATGGTCTATCTCCAGGATACCATGCCACAGGTCTGACCTCTCTTTGATCTCCATGGCCCATCCTTGACCTCCACAACTTATCCTTGACCTCCATGTCCCACCCCTTGACCTCTATGACAAGGGCAGCAAGTGACAGGGATGATGAAACAGGGCTCAGGGTTACTTCAGCATGTGTAGGTGGGGAGAAGGGGGAGAGGTTGTCCCACTTCATCTTCTGGAGATGATGATGATGAAAGTCAGGGATTGGCCCATTCGGTGTTCTGGAGATGACTGATGATGATGATAATGATGGTTAGGGATTGGCCTGCAACATTTTTAGGGGAGATCAAGCTTGTCCTGTCCCATCTTCTGGAGATGATGATGATGATGATGATGATGATGATGATGTGATGATGATGATGATGATGATGATGATGAAGGTCAGAGGTTGAACCACAATGTTTTGGGGGCAGATCGAGGTTGTCCCACACATCTGCCAGAGATGATGATCGTGATGGTGAAGGTCATGGATTGGTCCATAACATTTTTGAAGGACACCAATGATCAGTGCTCACCTCCTAATATAATTTGAGAGTCCCAAAACTACCTTGGGTGGTGTCAGCCCCTACAAGTTCCCCTGAGATTTTCCAGGCAGGATTCAACAGCAGTGATGACACCTACTTCTACAATATTCCCAGAGCACAAACTGATGCCATCATCAACATCAGTGTCACATCCAATGTTGATATGCCAGGGTGCTGGGTCTTCTGAGTGGATGACTTCCAGGTGATGAGTGTGGACCCCTCTCAGGTGAACAATAACAATGGCTGCTGGTTGTAATTTGGAACTTCTTTGGGGAAAATTTGGAATTTGAGGAAAAATGGGAATTTGGGGAGAAAATTCTGGAGTTAGGAGGGAAAAGTACAGATTTCGGGGGATAATTTGTGATTTTGGGAGGAAAATTGGGAATTCAAGGAAAGATTGTGAATTTGTTGGGGAGAATCAGGAATTCGGGGGAGAAGTGGGAATTTGATGTGGAATGTTGAGAATGTGGGGGAAAATTTGGAATTCAGGGAAACTGGGAATTTTTTTTTTGGGGAAAAGGGATTTTATTGAATAGTTTGGAAATATGGAGGGAATTGTAATTTTTGATGTGAATATGGGGATTTTTTTCAAAATATGGAATTTGGGAGAAAACTGGAGCATTTGGGGGAAAATTTGAAATTTTTTGAGGAAATTGGGATTTTTTTGGGGAAAGTGGTTTTTCTTCTTGGGCTGTTGGTTTGTTCCATAGGTGAACCTGGGGGGCTGGGTCAGAGGGACACACTCTAACATGAAACCCAGCAATCCACACCCCATGCAACACAAACAATAACACAAAAACTAGGACAATACCCCAAAAATGTCTCTCCTGTGACTCTGACATGACACAAGACACACAAGACTTCCAAGATACATAATTTACCCCTCCTCCCATTTCACCCTCCATTCACAGACTCACAGAATCATTCGTGTTAGAAGAGAACTCTCCAAGATCATCAAGCCCAACCTTTCACCAAACACCACCTGGTCAGCTAGACCAGAGGACTCACTTCCAGGCACAGTAACTCTACCATGTCCCTGGTTAGCCCATTCCAATGCCTTCCTGATGTCCAAATTTAACCTCCCGTGGTACAGCTTGAGACCATTTCCTTTTGTCCTGCTGCTGGTTGCCTGGGAGAAGAGACTCGGCCTGGGAGAACCCACTCGGCTACACCCTCCTGTAGGGTAGTTCAGAGCCCAGTAATGTCTCCTCTAAGCCTTCTCTTCTCCAGCCTAAACACCCCCAGCTCCCTCAGCTACTCCTCATCAGACTTGTGCTCCAGATCCTTCCCCAGCTCTGTTGCCCTTCTCTGGACATGCTCCAGCCCCTCAATGTCTTTCTTGAGAGTCCCAAAACCGACTCCAGGATTCGAGGTGTGGCCTCAGCAATGCCAAATAGTGGGATGGTCACTGCCTTGTTCCTGCTTGCTACACTATTGCTGATCCAAGCCAGGATGCCATTGATCTTCTTGGCCACCTGGGCACATCCTGGCTCATGTTCAGTTGCTGTTGATCCTCGGGTTCTTCTTCCACAGGGATGTTTCCCACCCACTCTGCAGCCAACTCATAGGGACCTAAGGACAGGACCCAGCACCTGTTGTTCCTCCAACCATTGATATTGGCCCATTGGTCCCATTGATTTCCTAAAATGCTTTTTTTTTTTTCTTTTTTTTCTTTTTCTCTCCTTTTATACACCACTGACACACCCTTCTTTGTGAAAATTAAAAAAAAAAAAAACAAACAACAAACACAAAAAACCCCAAACCTACAAAACTCAAACAAAACCAAGTACTTCATTTTTTCCCTCCCATCCCCTTACTGCTTTTGATTTTGGGACAATTTCAACCTCAGTGGCTAAAAAAACCTAACTCTATGTTTGGTAATCCCAATTGTTTACATCAGTTTTAATAAAAATCCCTGTTTTTATCCCTCTTTTCACCTTTTCTGGCCAAACATTATGTCAAAGCATTGGGTGGGGTGGTCCCCTGAGGGTGCCTGGATTAGTCATTCTTTTCCCCTCTTTTTCTGCCAAAATTAAAAAATAATTGAGGGAGGAGCCAGAGCTGCTGCTCTGGGATTGTGTTTTCATCACAGATTTGGGGATAAAACGGAGCTCTTTGGGGATACGGAGCTAATTTGGGGATAAAACGAGGCCGGAGGCAGGTAAGGACAACATTAGATCTAAAAACTGATAATTTTGTTTTTGCAGGAAGGACATGAAATTTGGAAAATCCACCTGGAAATCCCTAAAATTCCTCTGCCCTCCCCTCTCCTCCCTCTAGCCCCAGCCCTGGGTCTGGTGCTGAGAACAGGGAATTTAAGGATTTGTGAGGGGATTGGGGAAGAAAAGGGCAGGGAAGGTGGAGGAAAGAGAAGAAGGGAGGGCGGGGAGAAGGAGGAAAGGGAAAAGAGGGGAGCAAAGGGAAAAAGAAGGAAGAAAGATAAAAGGGGAAGAGAGGGAAGGAGGAAGAGAGGGGAAGGGGGAAAAAATTAAAAAAAAAAGAGAGAAAAAGGATTAAGGGGAAGTAAAGGGAAAATAGGGGAAAATGGGGGAATGTAAGTGTGGGAAAAGGTGGAGAAGGGGTAAAAGGGGGGAGAAAAAGGAAAAAAGTTGGGGGGGGGAAGAGAGAAAGGTGGGGGAGGAAAATGGGTGAAGAAAAAAAAGGAAAAATAATGACAGTGGGGGAAAAAGACAAAAAGGGTGAGGAAAGGAAACAAGTGGAGGAAAGGAAACAAGTGGAGGAAAGGAAACAAGTGGAGGAAAGGGAAAAGAATGGAGGAAAGTAGTGAAATGGGAAAAGAGGATGGGGGGAAAAAGACAAAGAAATTGAAAAGCAGGAAGAGGATTAAGGAGACAAAAAGGGATTTGGGTGGGAAAGGGGGGGTTCAAGGAAGAGATAGGAAAAGGAAAAAATTGGGCAAAAGAAACAAGAGAATGGAGAAAATAGAGGAAAAAGGAAAACCAGCAAAAAATAGGAAAGGGAAAAATGAAGAGGGAGGAAAGGGGAAAAGGAAAAAAGAGCCAAAAGGAAAAAAGGACTAAAAGGACCTTGGATGTGTACATGCCCCCAGAAATCTGATTTTTTAGTCCAGTGCAATGTAGATTTTTGAATAAGTGAAATAAGAATAGTGACTTGTGGGGATTATATGAGTGACAAAAACAGATTTGGGGGGCTCATTCAATAAAACACCGATTTTGGGGATAAGTGCAATGGCAAAACCAGAGGTTTGGGGGATTTGTGTCAGTTGAAGGTCAAAAAATAGTGAGTTTGGGGCAAATTCTGGTGAGATTTCAAAAAATGTGGGAAATTTACTGTTTTCTTACCTTTTGCACCCAGAGCACCATGGACGGCAGCCTGGAGAAAGCAGATGTGCTGCGCTGGTTCTGGATTGTTGTATTCTGGGGTAAGTTCAAAATGGGTGGAGAAATGCCCCAAAAGTTGTAAGACTCTCCTCAAATAATGACTTTGCCCCAAAAAAGTGTTTCTCCAGCCCCAAAGAAAGGGTTTCCCACCTCCAAATTCCCATCTTTTCCCCAGGGAATTAATTGGGAATTCATTAAGTCTGTGATTTTTCAAATTGTTTGTCCCTGTTAATGATGATCCAACAGATGAATCTAATAAATTAAATATTTATTCAGATCAATGGATTTTATTCTCCCATCTGGAGAATCCAGTATATTAAAAGTCTATCAAATTAATAATCTAGCAAATCAGCATTCCATCAAATTAACAGTCCATTAAATCAATCATCTAAGAAATAGTCCATCAAATTAATCAAATCTATAAAAGGCATAATNCCTTACTGCTTTTGATTTTGGGACAATTTCAACCTCAGTGGCTAAAAAAACCTAACTCTATGTTTGGTAATCCCAATTGTTTACATCAGTTTTAATAAAAATCCCTGTTTTTATCCCTCTTTTCACCTTTTCTGGCCAAACATTATGTCAAAGCATTGGGTGGGGTGGTCCCCTGAGGGTGCCTGGATTAGTCATTCTTTTCCCCTCTTTTTCTGCCAAAATTAAAAAATAATTGAGGGAGGAGCCAGAGCTGCTGCTCTGGGATTGTGTTTTCATCACAGATTTGGGGATAAAACGGAGCTCTTTGGGGATACGGAGCTAATTTGGGGATAAAACGAGGCCGGAGGCAGGTAAGGACAACATTAGATCTAAAAACTGATAATTTTGTTTTTGCAGGAAGGACATGAAATTTGGAAAATCCACCTGGAAATCCCTAAAATTCCTCTGCCCTCCCCTCTCCTCCCTCTAGCCCCAGCCCTGGGTCTGGTGCTGAGAACAGGGAATTTAAGGATTTGTGAGGGGATTGGGGAAGAAAAGGGCAGGGAAGGTGGAGGAAAGAGAAGAAGGGAGGGCGGGGAGAAGGAGGAAAGGGAAAAGAGGGGAGCAAAGGGAAAAAGAAGGAAGAAAGATAAAAGGGGAAGAGAGGGAAGGAGGAAGAGAGGGGAAGGGGGAAAAAATTAAAAAAAAAAGAGAGAAAAAGGATTAAGGGGAAGTAAAGGGAAAATAGGGGAAAATGGGGGAATGTAAGTGTGGGAAAAGGTGGAGAAGGGGTAAAAGGGGGGAGAAAAAGGAAAAAAGTTGGGGGGGGGAAGAGAGAAAGGTGGGGGAGGAAAATGGGTGAAGAAAAAAAAGGAAAAATAATGACAGTGGGGGAAAAAGACNAAAAAAAAAAGAGAGAAAAAGGATTAAGGGGAAGTAAAGGGAAAATAGGGGAAAATGGGGGAATGTAAGTGTGGGAAAAGGTGGAGAAGGGGTAAAAGGGGGGAGAAAAAGGAAAAAAGTTGGGGGGGGGAAGAGAGAAAGGTGGGGGAGGAAAATGGGTGAAGAAAAAAAAGGAAAAATAATGACAGTGGGGGAAAAAGACAAAAAGGGTGAGGAAAGGAAACAAGTGGAGGAAAGGAAACAAGTGGAGGAAAGGAAACAAGTGGAGGAAAGGGAAAAGAATGGAGGAAAGTAGTGAAATGGGAAAAGAGGATGGGGGGAAAAAGACAAAGAAATTGAAAAGCAGGAAGAGGATTAAGGAGACAAAAAGGGATTTGGGTGGGAAAGGGGGGGTTCAAGGAAGAGATAGGAAAAGGAAAAAATTGGGCAAAAGAAGCAAGAGAATGGAGAAAATAGAGGAAAAAGGAAAACCAGCAAAAAATAGGAAAGGGAAAAATGAAGAGGGAGGAAAGGGGAAAAGGAAAAAAGAGCCAAAAGGAAAAAAGGACTAAAAGGACCTTGGATGTGTACATGCCCCCAGAAATCTGATTTTTTAGTCCAGTGCAATGTAGATTTTTGAATAAGTGAAATAAGAATAGTGACTTGTGGGGATTATATGAGTGACAAAAACAGATTTGGGGGACTCATTCAATAAAACACCGATTTTGGGGATAAGTGCAATGGCAAAACCAGAGGTTTGGGGGATTTGTGTCAGTTGAAGGTCAAAAAATAGTGAGTTTGGGGCAAATTCTGGTGAGATTTCAAAAAATGTGGGAAATTTACTGTTTTCTTACCTTTTGCACCCAGAGCACCATGGACGGCAGCCTGGAGAAAGCAGATGTGCTGCGCTGGTTCTGGATTGTTGTATTCTGGGGTAAGTTCAAAATGGGTGGAGAAATGCCCCAAAAGTTGTAAGACTCTCCTCAAATAATGACTTTGCCCCAAAAAAGTGTTTCTCCAGCCCCAAAGAAAGGGTTTCCCACCTCCAAATTCCCATCTTTTCCCCAGGGAATTAATTGGGAATTCATTAAGTCTGTGATTTTTCAAATTGTTTGTCCCTGTTAATGATGATCCAACAGATGAATCTAATAAATTAAATATTTATTCAGATCAATGGATTTTATTCTCCCATCTGGAGAATCCAGTATATTAAAAGTCTATCAAATTAATAATCTAGCAAATCAGCATTCCATCAAATTAACAGTCCATTAAATCAATCATCTAAGAAATAGTCCATCAAATTAATCAAATCTATAAAAGGCATAATCCATCATATCAACAATCCATTAGATAAATGTTAACTCAGATTTTTATTTCACCAAAATAATTTCTCATCAAATCAAATCAAATCAAAGGTACATAAAATCTATAATCCTGCAAATTAAAGACTCACCAAATCAATGACCCATCAAATTAATAATCCATCAAATCAATAGTTTGTGCAGGAAAAGGTCCAATTTAATAATACATTGATTCATAAATCCTTTACCTCAATAATCTGTTGAATCAACAACCTATGAAATCAATGATCCCTAAAATCAATGCTGCATCAAATTGAAAGTCCATCTAATCAATGTAATCAAATCATTAACCCATCAAATTAATAATTCATGTAATCAATCCATTCTATCAGATCAATAATCTGTAAAATTAGTGATCCATTGAATCAAAACCCCATCACATCAATAATTTATTAAATTAATAATCAATAAGATGAATTAAAAATCCATCAGATCAATAACTCATCGAATCCATAATCCATTGAATCCATAATCCATCAAATCAATAATCTATCAAATTAACCACTTTTCCTCTTCCTCCCCTTCCTCCTATTCCTTCTCCTCCTCACCTAGCTCTCCTCAATGCCCACCATATCACATCTGTCATGTCACCACCTCACCTGGGAGAGGAGTTCCTGGTGGCCTTCCAGCAAAATGGTGAACACCGCACCCTCCGCAGTGACTTCCGCCTCCTCCTCCTCACTGGCCCCTCCCCATCCACCACTGCCACCATCTCCATGAAAAGACCTGGATTACGGATGACAGTACAGGCAGCTGCCAACCAACCAGTCCTGGTGAAGATCCCACCCCAAGCTGAGATGGTGGGAAGCCAAATGTTTGAAAATGCTGTGGTGGTGAAGACCACAGCCGCTGTCACCGCAGTAATGATCAACGACAAACCCACCGCGGCTGACTCCGCCGTCATTATCCCAGTCCACAGGTGGGGGACAGAATACCACGTGGTAACGCCCAACTCTGGCCCAGCCCGTTATTCTCAATTTGTAGTGGCTGCTTGGGATCAACCCACCACAGTCAATGTTCATCTCAATGCTGACGTCACCTTCCGAGGCCAGTTGTACCGACGTGGTTCCACCATCACCATCCCACTGGAGCCGTTCCAAGCAGCACAGTTCCAGAGCATGGCAGATCTTTCTGGAACACGGGTTGTAGCGGAGAAACCAGTTGCCGTCTTCAGTGGCCACACCTGTGTGGGCAGGTTGAGCCGCTGTGACCACATGGTGGAACAGCTCCGCCCTGTCTCCCAGTGGGGAACAACCTTCATCGTGCCACCAATGCCCTTCCAGGGAAAATCCAATGTCGCTTACATCACTGCCTCACAAGCAACGCAGCTCAAAGCTCATGGTGAGGTCACACGAGAGTTACAACAAAACCACGCAGTGCTCTATGGTGCCCAGTCAGCAAAGGGCTTGTTCCTCACTTCTGATGCTGGCATCCAGGTTTTTCTTTTGGGAAATGGTGGGACTAATGGCCCAGTGACATTTAACCCATTTTTTGTCACCATCCCTGACGTTGCCAGTTACTGCAACTCCTACGGCATTGTAGCGCTGGAGGGCTATGACAACCGTGTCCTGTTGGTAGCCAAGACAGCAGAAACTTCCAGAATGCTGCTGAATCAGAGGCCGCTAGGGAACACGGCATGGGAGCCAGTCCCTGGGACGGAATATTCATGGACTGGGATAAATTTGGGAAGTGGATTTGGAATCCATCGTGTGGAGCACGAGACAGCAGCATTTGGGGCCTGGAGCATCGGATCCGGGCAGGGAAAACTCTATGGAGCAGAGGGAGTCTGTGATAGTGGTGAGTGGAGGCTTGCTTTGGTATTGGTAACTAATAAATAATTATATAGGTATAAATTACAGATATTTATAGAAATCATATTTAATGAAATCTAATTATACTATATCTATAATTATGTATTATATAAATGACAACATTTAATTAAATAAAATATTAATATTAATATTATTTAAATAAACAGGAATAATGGTAAAAAACAGTATGTGTAATATATTAAATAAATAAGAATCAACAGAGAAATAAATACATAAATAATACATAA
>VYZS01004582.1:12762-24150 GCA_013400695.1 Neodrepanis coruscans | reverse complement strand
AATACATAAATAATACATAAAGACACTATAAATACAAAAAACAAGAAGTAGAAAATATATAAATACTAGAGATAAATATAATATATACAAAAATAACATGTCTATGATAAAATTACATTTATAAATGATCTAGTTACATAAATTGGATATTTAGAATAATTCTACTTTATGATAGAAATATGCATGCAATATGTGAATAAATGGTTAATATATAAATTAATATATAAAGAATATATAGAAATTTATAAAGAATATAGAAATTATACATAAATATAAATAAGTGAAATAAATAAGTAATCCACAATATACAAATTAAGGGCCATCCACTTAAGTGTTGGACTTGATTATCCTTGGGCTCCCTTCCAAACCAGAATAATCTGTGAAATCTGTGAAATGTATCATTAAGCATATCAATAGCATAATCAATTAATATGAATTAATCCCTTGTCATTAATAAATCCCCAGACCCCTGCCGACAGGTGAAGTGCCGTCCCAAGGAGACCTGTCATCTGGACAAAGGCGCACCCACCTGTCACCACGAGTACCTGGGCACCTGCACAGGCTCTCCATCCCTGCAGTACCACACCTTCGACGGGGCCCCCGTGTCCATCCGTGGCAGCTGCAGGTACACCTTGGCCAAGTATTGTGGAACTGACTCCACCCTGGAGCCCTTCACTGTGGAGGAGGAGCGGAGCCAGGATCCCTCTGAGGAGCCCTTGGCCAACATTTACATCTATGCCTACAATGTCTCCATTCGTGCCGGGGCAGGCACCATCCAGGTGAGTTTTCCCAGGTGTTGGGTACAAAATTCCCAATAATACTATTTACTCCAAGTGGGTAAAACTTTCAAGGTAAGTTTGACTTTAAAAAATGAGGAAAAACACACACACACAAAAAGAAAAAAAAAAAGAAAGAAAAGGTCTTTTATCCCCAATTTGAGATACCTCCAACCAACCTCAGCTCATTTTTCAGTTACATACCAGTAAAAAGAAAAAAATGTAATTTTGAAGTTCAAAGCCACCAAATCTACAGAGTTTAGGGAATTTTTCCATTTCAAATCAAGTCATAACCAAGGAAAAGATGTTTCATCTCAGACTCCAAGTTTCTCCAACCAGTCCATGTTCATTTTGGGGTTATATCTCAGAGAAAAAGGAGACTTTAAAGGATGTGGCTCAATATTAAGGCTAGATTTCTCCATGGGATTCATCAAAATAAATCCATGCAAAAAATAACCATGCAAAATAAGTCCTAGGTGGTATATACATCAGTTTTTCCAATGGTATGTAATTAATTCCAATCATGGCTTCAAAACAGAAAAGATTTTAAGTTCAGAAGGTGTAGAAAATTGTTAAAATTTGGATTTGGGGCTTTTCTTGGTGTGGATCTCTTGCAACTGGGGCAAATTTTCTGATTTTTATGTAAACTAATTATTTCCAAAATAAGTTCTCCTTTTGTTTGTGTCTATGTTGTTTTGGGGATTTAGAAACTATCTGCTGAATATTAACCCTCCTACTCCTTTTTCCCCTCTACAAGGTCAACAACAAACCCACTGACCTTCCAGCCACCCTGGAAGCGGGAAAAATCCAGATTTTCCAAAATGAGGGTCGGACCATCCTCCAGACAGATTTTGGGCTGCAGGTGACCTATGATGGGGAGAAGGTTATCATGGTGGCAGTGCCCAGCAGCTATTTTGGGGCCACCTGTGGCCTCTGTGGTAACTTCAATGAGGATACAGAGGATGAGGCAATGGTTCCCAGTGGTATTCCTGGTGAAGGTGGTGAGGATTGGGCAGAACATTGGAGGGATCCCTCGTGCCGGGAAGATTGTGGAGACCAGGAGATGCCACAGGATGCAGAGGGGTGTGGTAAGTTCATATGCGGTATCCAAGGATCTTGGGGAAGGGAGAAGAGAATCCATGTGGGAATTCAGCAGCAGAGATCTGCCTAGAACAATGATGATGTAGGTGTCAATGTAATCATTATCTCCACCACGGGGAAGGGTTGTGACAGTCTTTTCACACCCAAGCATCCCAAAATCTACCTATACACCTAATCTGACTCTAATAGGCCATAAAACACAGTTACACCAGCATTTTACTGTGGCCATCTCTGACAGGTGTCTTACAGACTCCGTATCTCTGTAGGCATAAACATAATCATTGGAGAAGAGTTGTGTTGGTCTTTTCACCCAAAAACACCCCAAAAGCCAACTGATCTGATCCAGGTGCCAATGGAGTTATGCTGGTATTTTCCTGAGGGTTGACCCTGTGGGATGTCTCAGGAACTCCAGTTCCTTTTAAGTGTCAAAGTATTTGACACCTCCATTATGGGGAAGGCTTGCATTGGTCTTTTCACTCTAAACCACCCTGAAGTCCCCCAGTCTGACTCCAGATGTTCATAAAACATCTGGAATTACACTGGGTATTCTCAAGGACCATCCCTGTTGAGTGTCTTACAGACTCTACATCCCTTGTAGGTATCAATGCAACCAGCGCCTCCAGCACACAAACCTCTTCTTGTTTCCACAACAATCGCTCCTACAAGCTCCATGAGGAATTTTGGGAAGATGGTAGCTGCCGGAAGAGGTGCCGGTGTGAGGGTACTGGGACAGTGAAATGTAACCCAGGAAAGTGTAAACCCCATGAAAAGTGTGTCACTGTTCAAGGCGTCGCCAGGTGTGAACCCAACCGGCAGCACATCTGCATTGGGACAGGTGATCCACACTACACCACCTTTGATGGGAAGAGGTTCGACTTCCAAGGCTCCTGCATCTACCAGTTTGCTGCCCTTTGCAACCCCAAGCCCACCCTGGTCCCCTTCAATGTCACTGTGGAGAACAACCACCGTGGCAGCCGCGCCGTGAGCTTCACCAAGACTGTCACCCTGGAGGTCTATGGGAGTGAAATCAGCATGAGCCAGGCGCACCCCCGTGAGGTCAAGGTGGGCAGACCCACGAAACATCCTTTTCATCCCTAAATTCCTCCTCTTTTTTCCCACAAATTTCCCCTCTTTTTTTTTTTGACTCTTTTATCCTCCAAGCCCCCCAGTTTTCCTCACAAATCCCTCTTTTCCCAGCAAATTTCTATTTTACCCTCAAAATAACTTTTTTATTCAAATTTACATTTTCCCTGAAAACATCATTTTTTTACCCTAAATTACCTTTTTTCTCCTCAAATTAATCCAAATCACCCCTTTCCCCCTAAATTCCCCTTCCCCAATTTTTCTTTTTTCCCTCAAAAATACATCTTTTTTCCCTAAATCAATTCTTTTCCCCCAAATGTCACTTTTTTCCCAAATTCCCCATTTCTCTTCAAAGTCCCTGATTTTCCCATCAAATTGCCCAATTTATCCCCCACATTCCTATTTTTTTTTACTAAAACACCAGTTTTTACCCCAAATCACCCTTTTCTCACCAAATTCCATTTTTCCCCAAATTCCCCCTTTCCCCCTTAAAATTCTAATTTTTCTCTCCAAATCTCACTTTTCCTCAGACATACTCTCCCTTTTCTCCCCAAACTTCCTGGTTTTGCTCCTCAGCTTCCCCTTTTTATCCCATGAGTTCCTGGTTTCCCATCAATTTCACTTTTTCTCTTTGAAATCCCCTCTTTTCACCCATATCCCCGTTTTATTCCTTCACAATTCCCCTTCTTTCCTCCTCCAACCCTTTTTTTTTCCACACAGTCCCCCTTTGTCCTTCAAAAATCACATTTAATTTTTGCCCAGCACCTCCAGAGGAAGCCCTAAGACTTTGAGGTTAAACCTCACATTTTTTTCATACTTTTTCCCCCCCAAAAAATAAATAGGAAAAATACTGNAAAATCAGAAACCCATGATTTCAATCATGTTTCTTCCTGTGTCCACCTATTGTTTCCTTCCCCTTCCCTCAGGTGGATGGCACTTTTGTGTCGCTTCCGTTCACTCACCCCCACTTTTCTGTGTTCCACCGCGGAGTCCATGGTTTTGTCACCACCGACTTCGGCCTCACTGTGACCTTTGACTGGTACAGCTACGCCCGTGTCATCCTCCCCAACACCTACGCTGGCGCTGTCTGCGGCCTCTGCGGCAATGCCAACGGTGACCCCGATGATGACTTTGTCACCCCAAGTGGCCACCGTGCCCCTGACGAGACCCAGCTGGGTGACAGCTGGAAGGTGGCGGATGTCCCCGGGTGCTCAGCTGGTTGTGGTGACAAGTGTCCAGTATGTGATGCAACACGGGTGCAGCCGTACCGTGGGGACAGGTACTGTGGGGTGATTGCCAGAGCAGGAGGACCCTTTAGGAAGTGTCATCCTGTCATCGACCCGGAGCCGTTCCTGCAGGACTGTGCCTTCGATGCCTGTCACTACAGGGGCCACCGCGACACAGTGTGTCAGGGTGTCGCTGCCTATGTCACTGCATGCCAGAGTCATGGAGTGGATTTGGAGAAGTGGAGGACGGCAGAGTTCTGTGGTAAGTGTCCTCCCTTTCTGCCTCCTCCCTTCTGTCCTTCCTTCTTGGAGGGACACCTCATTGCTCCAGATATTCTCCTCACTCCCTCTTTCCTCCTTTTTTTCTCCAGCTCTTTCCTGCCCTCCCCACGCCCACTATGAGCTCTGTGGGACACCTTGTCAGCCCACCTGCCGCACCCCCTCTGTCCCTACCGACTGTCCTGAGTCACCTTGCTCCGAGGGCTGTTTCTGTGATCCCGGTTACGTCCTCAGTGGCTCTGACTGTGTCCCCCGCTCTGAGTGTGGCTGTGAGTACCAGGGCCGCTACTACCAGAAGAACACAGAGTTTTACCCCTCATGCCGGGAACGGTGCCGCTGCAGCACCGATGGCAAAGTGACTTGCCAGGAGGCATTCTGCGGTGCACATGAAGAGTGTCGAGTGGAAGATGGGGTGTTGGGATGCCACCCCACTGGTTATGGTCGGTTGGTGGTATCAGGGGACCCCCACTATGTCACTTTCGATGGACGCACCTTCAACATCCCAGGATCCTGCACCTACATCCTGGCCCAGGTGTGCAAGCCGGCACCACGACTGGTCAACTTCACAGTGTTGGTGGAGCATGAGGCAGGCAGTAACAGTGACCCAGTGATAATGAAGAGGGTGACGGTGTCTATGCATGGGTACACCATTACCATGGAGCGGGAACGGAGATGGGAGGTGAAGGTAAGTCTGTAGATCCTCATGGTGATAGTGATGATGAGGGTGTGCATCCACAGGTACACTGTCACTGACCCACAGTGATGCAGTGATGATAAGGAGGGTGGGGTTGTCCATCCACGAGTACATCATCACTGTGGAGCAGGGTCTGAAGACCCTCACAAGGACATGTTGATAATAAGGGGAGTGATGGTGTCCAGCCATGGGTACATCATCACTGTGGAGGGGGAACCAGTGACCTCCATAGTCATGCAGTGACGATAAGGAGGGTTGGGATCTCCCTTCATGGCTACACTGTCACCGTGGAGAGGGATTTGGTGACCTTACACCTTTTTACACACACGTGTCACCCTGTCCCCATCCCAGGTAGACTCGCAGCGCTACACACTCCCACTGGTGACACAAGGCAACAAGCTTCGCATTGGTCAAGAGGGGAATAACATTGTCCTCCAGAGCACTGCAGGAGTCCGCATCCTCTACAACACAGCCACCTTCCTCCTCATCACTGTCCCTGACATCTACCGTGGCCGGCTGTGCGGGTTGGGCGGTGATTATGATGGGGACCCCAGTGATGACTTCCAGCTTCCCACTGGGGCACTGGCAGGGACCACCCAAGAATTTGTCACCTCCTGGAAGGTTCCAGAGAAGGACAGAGTGTGCAGTGATGGCTGTGATGACGGTACCTGCAATGAGTGTGATGACACCAATGCAGCATCCTATGGCAGGAATGAATTGTGTGGGATCATCCGTGATGCAGAAGGACCATTCCAGGAGTGTCACGCACGCATAAGCCCCATGGAATATTTCACTCATTGCGTCCATGATGTCTGTGTTGCCAGAGGGGACCGTGGTGCCTTGTGTCATGCACTGCAGGCATACACTGCTGCCTGCCAGGCTGTCGGGGCCACAGTCAGACCATGGAGGACGAAGGAGTTCTGCCGTAAGTTAGGCGGGCTTTCACTACTCCATGTTCTGCTTTTCTCAAAAGCTGTATTTTCTCCTGGAAAAAAAACCACCTGAAACATTGGAAGTGCCCTTCGCTCCCACTCACCATCCCTGCCCCAAAATCTGGAAAAATTCCCTCAAATTTTTAAAAAGCCTCAGATTTTGAAAAATTTCCTGTGTAAAGTATTCACTCAAATTTTGGACCCTCCCCCCAGTTAAAAAAAAAAAATTCTATTTCTGCAAAAAATCATTCAAATTTTGTAAAAAAACATTCATTCTGAAAGAATCCTAAAAATTTGAAAAAATCAATTTCAGGAAAGTCTTCAATTTTTGAAACAATTAATTTAGATTTCAGAAAAATTCTCTTCTATTTTGAAAGTCTTCCCATTGTGCAAAAATTCCTTTCAGTTTGAAAAATTTAAAATTTGAAAATTAATTTTTTGAAAATTAATCAAATTTTGAGAATTTCTCTGTTATCTTGAAAATTTTTCATCTGATTTTGAAAAAGTTAACTTCAATTTTGAAATTGAAGGTTTTGTAGAAAGCCTTCCATTTTTGGTACACACACCCCCCCCCNNAAATAAAGGTTTTATAAAAAGCCCTCCATTTTTTCTCCCCCCCCCCCCCCCCCAATTATATTTTAAACAAAAGCTCCAATCTGGAGGGGAAAAAATGAAACAAACTAAAACTAAAATCTTGAAGAAAACTCTCCAATTTTTGTTAAATACATCCAGTTATACTCAAAAACCTCTCATTGCGGGAGAGGGGGGGAATGCCAATCTGGAATGATACTCAAATTTAAAAAATATAATTCCAGTTTTGGGAAGAAAATGCCCAATTCTGATGAAAAAGCTCAAAGCTGGGGGAAAAAACTCCTCCAGTATACAAAAAAGCCCCTCCAATTTTGGAAAAAAAAAAACCCAACTCCTTTCAAATTAAAAAATCCAAACACCCTCAAATTTTTCTGAATACCCACACATTTTGACCAAAAAACACAGCCACAGGTTTGGAGTTTTCCCAACAATGGTGTTTTCCTCCCCTTTTCCCCAGCCTTGTCCTGCCCTGCCAACAGCCACTATGAGCTCTGCACCCGCACCTGTGATGTTACCTGCGCTGCCCTCGTAGGCCCTGCCCCCTGCACCTCGGGGTGCTTTGAGGGATGTCAGTGCGACGAGGGGCTCGTCTTCGATGGGGACACCTGCGTGTCACCTGAGCACTGCGGCTGCGTCCACAGGGGACGTTACCTCAAGGTCAAGTGGTGGGGCAGGTGGCCATCGACGCTGGGGGATAAGTGGGGTTTGTTTGTTGGGGAATCAGGTTTGGAGGGCAGTTCCTAAAAGGTTGCAGAGGATTTTGGGAAAAAAAAAAAAAAGGAAAATTAAAAGGAAAAAAGTCAGTTGGTGGAGGGAAAAAGGACAATTAGTAGGGGATTAGCCCCGGGGGAAAAAGGGATAATTAATGGGGAAAATGGACAATTGATAGAGGGGGGCGGGGAAACCAGGAAAAAATACAATTAACAAGAAAAAAAATTACTATTAACTAGTTGAGTTGCCCAAACTCCCCAAATTCACCTGAATTTCTCAGTCTCTGGGATTCACCCACTTGGGTAAAATTGGGAATTTCCCCTCCCCCCAGATCTGTGAGATGGGGCTCAACCTCCAAGATTTTCTGTTCCAGATAGGTGAGACTGTCACCTTCAACAACTGCTCCAAGGAATGTCACTGTCATCCACTGCGGGGACTGGTGTGCCAGGACATGCAGTGTCACCCGGACCAGGTGTGCTCCATCCGTGATGGGGCACAGGCGTGCATCGAGAGGGAAGGTCACTGCTGGGTCAAACCTGGAGCCACCATGACCACCTTTGATGGCATTGCTGGGCCCCTGTTGGCTGGCGGCACCTACAAGGTGTCGGCCCTCTGCGACGAGGAGGCACCTGAGTGGTTCAAGGTGGTTGTGGAAGTCAGCGACTGTCGTGACACGAACGTCCTGGCAGCCACGGCTGCCATCGTCTTCGTCCGTGAGGGTGTGATCAGTGTCAATGGCAACATGGAGGTGTGGGTGAGTCAGTGAGCCAAGAGGTCAAGAAGGTTGGGCTGGTTTGGGTCAATCCAGAGAGATTTGGGCAAAAGCTGTGTGATTTTTCCCAATAATGGAGCATTTGTGCAAAAAAGAGGGTGGTTTTGACTAATAAGGAATGTTTTTGCTCAACCTAGAAACCTTTTGCCTGTTTACCCTTTTTAATATTTTTTTTTGATTTTCTGTAATTTTCTCAGATCAATGGCCTCTTCACCCGCACCCCTGCCACCATCTCTGACTCTGTCTCCGTGACCTCATCCAGTGGGAATGTCACCATCACTCATCGGTCTGGGATGTCTGTCACTCTCACCAGTGATGGGGAGGCGACCATCACTGTGGCCTCAAGCCTGGCCACTCGTCTTTGTGCCCCCTGTGGGAATTTCAATGGAAATCCCAGAGATGATCTGAAGCTTCCAGATGGACGTGATGTTCGGAGCATTGGCGACGTGGTGGACAAGTGGAAATCCCGTGATTTTGCTGGATGGTGAGCAATTGCTAATTTTTTTACCCCAGAATCCATGAAAAAGATATTTTTGCACCCAGAAATTTGGGAATAATGTTAGTGGGGGATGGACTGGGAAGGTCCTGGCAGGAATTTTCCAGTTTCTTTGGTTTCATCCGCAGCGACTGAGGCGGGATCCTGTGGGAACGAGCCTGGTAAGCAACACTTTGCCCCAAAATGAGCCATTTTGCATAATAATGGGGCTTTTTTTTGCCCAGTAATAAGAAATTTTTCCCAAAATTGAGCCATTTTTCATAATAATTACATTTTTACCCCCAAATGAGCCATTTTCCCTAAAAATCAATCCATTTTGCATAATACTGACCCAGTTCTGTATTAACCATTATTTGTATATTAACATTCCATTTTGCACAATAGTCCCAATTTTTGCCAAAAATTTTTTTTCTTCCAAAACGATGCATTTTTATCTCTGTTCCAGCCACGTCTTCCACCAGATTCGTCAGGAAGTTGACGCTCCCGTCTATCCTGCCCCATAAGCAGATCCACCTCTAATTCTCCCAAATCTGGGAAAATTCTGGATTTGGCCTCAGATCCATGAAATTTTCCTGGATTTTCCTCAAACGGATCATCTCTGTGTGAATCCTGGTATCCCGGTGTCCCATCCAACCTATGGAACCTCTCAAAATACTAAATTCAGGTCAAAGACACCCAAGTCCCAGTGTGTTTTTACCCACAAGAATTATATTCCCATCGGATGTTTTTGACACAACAGTCAATAAAATAAATGCTTTTAAAGTGTTTTTTTTGGGGGTGGATTTGATGTTTATTTGTTGATTTGGAAAACTGGAGAATCATGGTCCCAAAAGGCCTTAATCAAAAGGATCTCAATCATGATCCCCAAGTGTGTGGCACTGCAACCCCCAAGTGTCCCCTAAGTGTGAGGCAATGTTATCCCCAAGGCTGGGGGTGGTTGTGACCCCCAGGTTATAGGACACCATGACCTCAGGTGTGGGACAGTGTGATTCCCATGTGGGGAATTTCAACCCCAAAGTGTGAGGCATTCTGACTCCAAAGCATAGGGCACTGTGACCCCCAAATTGGAAGTGTTGTGACCCTCCCAAGTGTGGCACATCACAAGACCCAAGTCTGGAGCGTTCTGATCCCAAATTTTGTAGCATTTTGCCTCCAATATGTGTCTCACTGTGACACTCTTAAGTTCTGTTGCCCCAAGTTGTGGGGCACCATGACCCCCAAGTGTGATATGTTCTGACTGCAAAATGAGGTGTGATGTGACCCCAAAAATGTGGCACACTATGACCCTAATGCACGTGGTATTGTGACTCCAAAGCTGAGGACACCATAACCCCCACGTTTAGGGCAGTGTGATCCCTATGTTTGGATTGTTGTGACCCCAAAGTGTAGAACACTGTGACACCCAAGTGTGGCACAATATGATCCCTAAATATGTGACACCAGGACTCCAAGTGTGGGATACTGTTACCTCTCATTTCAGGGCACTTTGACACATAAGTGTGAGATATTGTGACTCCAAGTTCAAAGTGTCTTCACACAAAAGTGTGGGCCAATGTGACCAAAAAGTGTGTGGTGTTGTGACCCCAAAGCATGGGGCATTTTGACCCCAGGATATGGAGGAATGTGACCTCCATGTGTGGACTATCGTTACTACAAAGTATGGGGTGTTTTAACGTAAATTATTTGTTACTGTGACCACAAAGTGTGGGGCGATTTGACCCCAAAATACACAGTATTTTCTCTCTTAACTGTGGGGGATTTTGACCCCCAAGTGTGGAGCACCAAGACCCCAAAATGTGGGACAATGTGGCAACAAGTGTGGGGTGCTGTTACCCTTAAGTGTGAGGTACTGTGACCCTCAACTGTGGGGCATTTTGACCCCTGAACATAGGAGCAATGTAACCCCTATGTATGGAGTGACGAGGCCCATAAGCGTCGAGCATTGTGACCCATTTGGGGCATTGCAACCCAAAGAGTGGGGTGGTCTTATCCAAAGTGCAGAGTGTGGTGACCTCCAAGTATGGGATATTCTGATCCCACAAGTTTTGGGCTTTTTGACCTGCAAGTGTTGCCCCAAGTTGTGGGGCACTGTGATTCCAAAGTTAAGAACAATGTGATCCTAAAGTGTGGGGCATCATGCCCCACACAAAGCCCTGTCCCCCTCCACCCTACTCTCTGCTTAATTGACCCTCTCCACCCTCCCCCACTTTCCACTGTTTCTGCCCTATTCCCACCTGGATTTTTGTCCACCCGGTTTGTGTGGCAGGGACACCCAATTTCTTCTCATTTACCTCCATGGGAGCAGAATACCAGGTGTCTCCCACCCCCCCTTGGGAAATTCCCAGATTTCCTCATTCTCGCCTCAAAAATAATAACAAATACTAAAACCTTGGCAGCAGGATCCAAAATTCCCAGAAATCTGGAAGGACCTGGCAGCATTCTCAGATATTTTGTAATAACTTGTGTCTGGCCAAGAAAAGTTGTAATTCTTCTGAAAAAGTGCTGCAAAAGTTGTTTTTTAACTATTTTTTTTCCTGTTTTCCCTCAAAATATGGAATTTTGTGATGGTCTGATTTTGAGCAAAAAAGTAAAAAAGTTGGTGTGGGGGCTGTTTCCAAGGTCATGGGTTTGGAGAGGGGCTTGTGGGGCAAGTTGGGATGTCCCAAGTTGGGGGCAGGGGGTTGTGGGGTGACCCAAAGTGAGAGAAGGGCTTGTGGGGGGCTGAGT
>VYZS01004581.1:0-15123 GCA_013400695.1 Neodrepanis coruscans | reverse complement strand
AAAAAAAAAAGGAAAAATCTCGGCGCTGGCAAAGATTTTCGCCCCTCGAATCTATTTGGTTTGGCTCCTGCCCGACAGGCTTGTGCTAACAGGCTGTGCTCTTCCCTTGTGCTCCCTTCAGATGGACGAAATGGGCACTGAGCCGAACCAAGCGGGACGTGAAGCCTGCGGGCGTGCTCCGAGGGCTGGGGGCAGCCGCCGATGTGCTGCCTCTCATACGGACCCAGGATGTGAAGGAGGATCCCCGAGTCTCGCATCCCAGGTAAATTTCATCCCTTTCTCGGCTCGGGCATTTGCTAGAAGCAGTAGCAAGTTTCAGAGTCCCCTCGTTCCCGGGTGTTTAGGGTTATTCTTGCTATAGATCCCTTCAGAGCCGGAGACAGGTCTGCTCGGGGTGCACATCGCGCTGAAAGCAGCCTCCCGCCTCCTTTTCCCCGCGCTCTTTAGCTGGCGGGAGATAGTAGCGCCTTCACTGCGAAAGTCAGATATAAATAGTAACGCGAGCTCTGGATCCATAGATAAAGTAACAGCCATAAACTGGCGGGGCCTCTGCTTCCATCGGCAGCAAGCTCTGCTGCGGGCTCCCTCCGCTCAGCAGAGGGCAGAGCCGGCGGTGCTGGGGGGCACTTGGGCACCGTCGGGACGAGTCCATCTCCAGCCTGGGGGCTCCCTACCTTCCCCTTCCCGCGCCCGCCGGGTCCCCTCCTCCGGGGCCCCATGCACTGTTCTCATGCCCGCTCTCTCTCTCTTCCTGCCTCGCAGCAGCCGGGAGGATGCTCACATCCGCGTCAAGCGCTACCGCCAGAACATCAACAGATTCCCCCACTTCCAAGCCATCCGCATGAAGTGCCAGTTCGGGACGTGCACGTTGCAGAGGCTGGTCGACGACATCCACAGTGTGGCGACCGGCAAGGCGAAGGACCCCGCCGCCCCCGTCAGCAAGATCAGCCCGCAGGGCTACGGCCGCCGGCGGCGGTCCCTGCCCGAGAGCCTCAGCCCATCGCGCTCCCTCCGCTCCCTGCTGCGCCCACGGACGCCCCGAGCGCAGCCCCTGGACGCCATCCTCGAGGTCTGAGCGCTGCGCGACCCGGCCGAGGCCGCCTCGACGGATGGATGGACTGAGATCCGCTAGGATTCGCGGAGAGCGCCCACCCGGGCGGGACCCAGGGGGCCGGGAAGGGCAGGACCCGCCGGGGTTGCGCCCCACGCACGCCGCTGACTTTTACCCTCCCCGGGAGAGGCTCCCGCACCCGCCGCCGCCCGGGACGGGACGGGACGGGACTGGACGGCGCCGCTGCACCCGGGGGGCCGGGCGGTCCCTGCCGGCGGCCCGGGCCCGTCTGCCCCGAGGAGGGGATGCTCAGGGGAGCCCCTTGGCCGGGGGGAACCTGCTGGCGGGCGACTGGCCCCGGCCTCGCCCTCTGCCTCCGGGGGTTTTGAGGGTGCGCGTCAGCCCTGGGCAAGTACAGGCTGCCCACATCTGCTCTACCCTCTGCGTTATCTGCACCCGGCAGGGAATCGGACACTCACTAGTCCCTGCGGGGACTGCGATATACTTGAACGTCACAGAGAGGAAAAGTGCAATTGTACGTGGTTTTTGTTAATTTTAAGTGCGGTGTGTGTGTATCACGAGATATGTATCGGTATTTAAGGTTGTCCTGTGTCATGTCGTGTTTGTATCTTTTTTTTTTTGAAAAATATATTTTATTTTTATACGTTTTATATATATATATAAAGGGCATTTTAAAACATTGTATCCCCTCTATTTTTCATACCGTGAATGTCAAACGTTAAACTCTTTTTCCATACATTTTTTTATCTTGCATTCCAGAGTGGTCAAAGATGTAGAGAATGTATCAGCTGTTCTCCATGGGTAATATGTGAAATAAAATAAACACAATTACATTAAACAGTTCTTTTATGTTGTCTTTAGTGGGGGCAGTAGTCAAGATGAATCATTTCTTACTGTGCTCAGTCCTACCCGTGCTAGCCCAGCATGGCAGCTCTGGGACAGACCAAAACTCTTCTGTTGCAGACTTTGTTAGCAGCCACCTTATCTCGTCAAATGGAGTAAATTCCAAGCCAGCATGCATCCTAAAATCCCAGGGCAGGTCTGCTGAGAAGGCTCTAAGGCTCTTTTCTGCCCACATGTTCCAGCCAGGGCTAAAACGTGTCACAGCTTGGATTGATCGTGCAAGTTTATTTTTTGCCCTAATTAATCAGAGAAACAACTGCACACTTCAACATTGCACAACAAAGTAACAGATTTATTGAGGGAGCACGTTCCAAAAATGGTCATGGCAGCTTCCAAGGTTATTTATGTTGAAGGATTTCCTAGGCCACAGTTCAGGTTAAAGTTAAATGGTGACCGGTTCAGTGCACAGAGAACATTTTGGATAAAAGCTTAGCATTAGGGATTTTGTTGTTTTGTTCTTTTTTCTGTATGTGTGTGTGTTTTGTTCTCTCTTTTTTTTTTTTTTTGAAAACAAATTCCAACCACAGACCAAAAAACAAATGTGAAGCTGAACCTTATTAATGCAGCAACAGCACCATCTATTGGTGTCTACTTCTTGCACTCCAAGAAAACAAACCTGAAAACTAAACAAGTGTATTTGAATAACTTCTTGGGTGAAACATGTAATTTCCCGATTTTTACCATATCTCTGAACATAGTTAACAAATACAGGAGAGGATGGGGGACCAGAAGAACTAAATGCCGCTAGAATAAATGAAGGGGGGATATTTAAAATTCTTCTTACCTAATTCTAACTGCCTCAGGAACATGTATTTACAAGAAAAATTCAAAAGAACTGGCAATGATGCCTTTCCAGGAAGATTTCTGAAGAAAAGTTTGGGTAGGGATCCAGTGACTAGATACCTGGCAAATATTCATAATTTTTCTCCCCAAACTTTGAAGTTCTGCTCGGAATTGTCTATTTTTAGTTCCTTTCGTAAACATTTTTAACTAAGACTTTTCAAATCTTTCGAAATCAAGTTTTCCACCCTGAATATTATTTAAAAAGGAAAAAAACACGAATATAATGACACTTGCCACTTTTAATTACCATCTGTTTGTTAACAGCTGGAAGAGAATTTACCTCTCTACTGCCAATGGCCTTTCTGATCCAGATTTTGTAAGATGTAAGGGGCGACAGCAAATGCATGATCTGCAGTGCAGAGTAGAGCTGCCAGATGAAAAACAAGCAAGTGGCTACTCTCAAATAATGGAAAACCTCGAAACTGGAATAGTTGCTGTTAAAAGTTTTGGGGTGCTTGCAGTGGGAAATTACAATGTGTAGGTGAGAGTATGATCCTACTCAAAGTACACAGCATGACTGAAAGGATTCCAACAGAACCATTCAGCTTAATAGACACAGTGTTTTTCCCTATGGGTTCCACACTCTGTCATCTACATTTGGAACAGAAGGCTGGATTGGGTTATAGTGTTGTTAAGTATGTACTTGCCAACCTGCTACTTTTGTTTATATTGATCTTTTCTTCATTTACTGCTAAAATCCAGTCCCTACTTAAAGAACCTTTCCTTCTCTCCTTTCCCCTTCACTGGTAGGAAACATTCCATTCAATGCTGAAAGACCCTGCCCTGAACTGGACAGGACTAAAATTAGCTGGTGCAGGATGGCACAATTCTGACCTGGATGGAGTTTAGGAACTTGTCTTTGGAAGGACCAAGAGCACCACCTGCTGCGTTTGTAGGGAGAAGCAAAACTCTGCAGTTGCAATAAATAGCAACTAAAGAAATGAAATGAATTAACTTCTTTTTATAATTCCTTCCATTCCCCCCACCAGTCTTTGAAAACATGTCTTTTACAGCATAAAGACCAACATTGCTGAACTAGACATGTCAGAAAGTGGTGAGTAGCCCTGTGCCTGGAAGATGGCATGTTCTTTGAATGTATAGAGCAGAAAAGGAAGCCCTGAAAATACAATAACAGTGTGTTTTGGCTAAGCTAGACTAGGTAAGATGGAGGAGGATGATACAGCAGGCAGGCAGGGACTCTTTCCCATTGTACAGCTAACCCCACTTCCTAAACTGAGCACCAGGTTTTGGGGAATGGGTTTCAAAGAGCTAACATTTATCGAGACAGTATTCTCCCTTCTCAACTATTTTTGCACCAGCCTCCGGTGCAAGCTGGACAGGTGAAAGCTCTTCCTGCTGCCCAAGCAGGGGATGATACTGAAGAACTCTGGCTAAGCATCTTTCCACTATGAACATCCCACAAAGCCAAATATTGGGCATGAACATTTAAAAAGTAGTTGAAATCCATACGTGAACTAGATTAAAATCTCTGATAAGTGTGAGGATTTTGGATTTCAGAGAGAACAAGAGTGAAACAGCCTATTAAAGAAAGCATCTTCTTATAGTTGTAGAAGTTTAAGAAGAACTCTGTGCTTATGTCAAGGCCAGCTTATGCTCTGATGTGACAAATAAGAAATGAAACATGTTATCAAATGCCTCCAAAATGAGGAGCATCTGTTTACACACCACCTTAGTTGAAATATTCATTCATAATAAGAACAGTCTGGTGTCCCACAGGACAATATTTCAAAGACTGCTAAAAACATGACTCAAAGTTCACTTGAAAAAGGTTCTAAATTAAGATTAGGTTTTGCAATATGTATTGGAGCAGGAATTCATCCTTGTCCACCAGTCTGTTCAAGAGTGGATGCAAAGAAGTGTTCACCATTCTCAGCACAGCCTCCACAGTTAAGTGTCAGAAGAGTTCATGGATTATACTTTATGAGTGATTATTTCATTTTGTACCTACCCAAGAGACACCCTACAGCAGAGAAAAAAGTACTTCACTATAGATAATTTTTCATTACCAAAATGGATTCCAAGGTTATTTTATTTCAGAAAGATTTTTGTGGCTTATTAATTCTATACAGAATGGTGGCAAGAGGCCTAAAACATTGATATACAAGAACTTTTCCATAAAGTCCTAGTGCAGGTCTCCTAACCTAGAAGAGGGAAACAAATAATTATTTTAATTTCTCCAGCTGGTATCACAAAACTGAGTTTAAGCTGCCATGTCACATGGACAACTGCAAAAAGTGTTTCTTCTCCAGTTACATCAGAAAGTGGTCAAAGCTCTGCCACTGTTACCTAGGAACAACTTCTACTGTTTCCAAAAAGTAGAGACACTGGTGTACTTACAGATGATTATCAAAATCTGCAAAGCATCTTGGTCTATGCTAAGAAGAACTGCAGTCAGGTGCCAGATATAAACTTTTTCTGCAAGTACAATGACAGAAAGGGGAATACTAATGAATACTTTGGCACGTATGAAGCCTTTTCTGGCTCATTTAGTACCCCAAGGACAGCAAGTCATAATTAAAGCCAATAATGGCAACTCCAGACAGCCATCCAAATAGTTTCCTTGTGCCGTCAATACACCGTTTCATATTATCTCACATCACACTTAAGTAGTGGAGAGCACACAGGCATCAGGAGAAAAAATTCCAGCATGACTGAGTACGACCAATAACTAATCCAATTATGCCTGACTAAAATTTGTTTGTTGTGTTCACAAGGGTTTGCTTTTATTATCCAAATGTTTTTTAAAGAACAGTTGTTTTGGTTTTTTTTCACCAAATAATTTGTGTCAACTTTGAAATTGTTTTAATTTTTAAATGCTTAATTCTTTGGAGTGGGGCCATGTATCCTTCATGAAAAGGAGCATAATTTGTTCATGAGGTAAAGAACTTTGCCATGCAAAAGCCTTTTTACTACAAGCTATATACAATAGTCAAAATGCTTGATATTGTCTCCAAATGAGAAACAAATGGTCCCATTAGGACCAGAATCACTGTTAATGATTTGATAAGACTGGAGTGTTTGCTTGCAACATTCCTAGCAAATGCAACAGCCATGAGGAGGCCAAATGAAATCTTTTGACTATTTTTGATTCTGTGATAACTTTTACAAAACATTTAACTAGACCTCCCTGAGTCTCACATCCACTTAAAAAATCCTGGGGTTTTCCAAAGTCAGGAAAGATCCATTCAATCCACTGAAGGCACATATTTTGTAATAAGTTCCAACTATCAGAATAGGGTTGCAAAATAAATATTCTTCCAATACTTTCTGTAAATTGTCACTTTGCAAATTACGTGCAACTTTTCCATCAGTTATAAAAAACTTTATATTTTCTTTATACTTTGCTAGCATGGTGTAAAAACAAACAAACAAATGTCTGGGTCTTAATCTCTGATGTCCAGTAGTATTGGCAGAAACAGGAGTACAAACAAAACGGATCTTATCTGTTAGTTCAGGAGCAAACGAAGCAGTTCATCAAACAAACATGCTTATTGTCCTTTCAATAGGTGGTTACTGTAACAGGAGTTACCGTGAAACTGAATCATTCAAAGACCAAAAAGGGCACCGTGTACTTCATCCCAGCGCTGTCACAGCAGAGGACAGAAGGGTGTGTGAGTTCCTCATTTCCCCTTACGTGACCCAAGTCTGCTGTGACTCTCTGCTAGAGAGCAGTAAAATCTCAGAGGCCTCCACACCTTCCCTGCCTGTTAATGAGGGCTCAGGAGCAGTTCTGAGTCTGCACACTGGAGCAAGACAGCTGCACTTTGTAAAGTAAGTTTGTTCTCTTTAGAGACAAGGAAAAAGTGATGGATTTCTAAGTCACTTTTTCTAAGTAATTTTTCTCCCGAGGCTGTGCAGTTCTGCGTCTCATTCTGCATAAGGAACACATTCACAGTCTGGCCCTTTATTGATAAACAACATGAAAAATATGCAACTGGCATATATCATTAGTCTCCTTATTGCCTACAGACATCAGACATTCTGGTGCGATGAACTGGTGAGCCAGATAGGAATCTCAGCACCAAATCCCAGGCCTGAGACTGATCCCATCTAATTGAAACAAAACTTCTACTGACTTCAGCAGGAAGAAAATCTAAGCCCCAGCTTTCTTTCAAAAACATGTCTATTTTTATACCGAAAGATTGTACTGTAAATTTTGCTTGATACTTCATTTATTCACAATTTCTGGTTTTGAACACTGAAGAAACTAAAAGATAGAAGTAAGGGATGGGATCTCTATCAAAAAGAAGTAGCTCAAATCCAGACTCTCAGTTCAATCTGAAGTGAGGTGAGCAATGTATGCTTATTGCTGCTGCTCTGTGGTGCTGCTGGCAGTGACAACCTCAACAAACATACATGTGTCAAGTGCACCACTGAATGTGTTCAGGAGTAGGGATGGAATCCCAGAAACTTCCAGTGTTCTTGTCCAAAACCCAGACTTCATTTTTTATTTAATGCAGTAGGACTTCTGAGTGTTGTAAACACAAAGACTTTATATAGTAGCATTTCCTCCCTCCTCTCTTTCTTCTATTTATGTTTTTTAAAAAAATCTCACTACCCATTTTAAAGCATCAGAAAAAGATGTATGCAGACAACTCAAATCAGAGTGCGTGGTTACTTAGCTCACAGCAGAGATTGGCACTCAAAGCTCCTGCATCTCTCAAGGTACACACAGTAGCACTTCGTGATAATATTTGCATGAGGAAATCCATATCTGTTTAACGAAGGATATAAAAAGATTTGCAAAAATAAGTGAGTCTTGCACAGACAAAGACGATTGCTGAGTGATAAAACACATCCTCTCACCCCAATCTGATTTCATTAACTCCTGCTAATTGGGGAAAAACAACCCCTCACATTACAAGTGCATGAGGGCCATTAAAGTTGATTTATTGTCTGAACCACACTGCAAGACAGACAGAAACAAATGATACGTTTTTTCCATGGAATGTTAGAGTGTGTGCATGAAGATATTTTTCTACTTCAACTGGTCTGGCATATCTGTACAACTTTGCTGCCATCTGCTGCCTCCTGAAGACAAACAAATCACTCCCTAAAATGAGAGCTGGATGCCAGTGGCAGGCACTGCTGCCAGTGGGGAGGGAAGCCTGGCTTTAAAAGCATTTTATAGCTGGCCTGGGCTGGTTACTCAATATGCTGAGTAAGGCAGAGACTCAAATTTTTCATTCCTCCTGAGCTTTACTCAGAAAAAGCACGAACAGCACAATACCTTTATGTATTCTGAGGCAATGGAGAAAGGGACTATTTTCCTCTTTCTGCTGTGCTGGGTAAGCTCAGGGGTTACACTTTGCCCAGTGGATGCCTGGATACATCTATCCTGATACCACTTTTGCCACTGTGGGATACCAAGAGAACAGTGAACATAGCAGCACCTTTTGGGAAAATAATGTTTTCAAGGTGTGACATGAAGGGATCAAAGGAGAATACTGGCTCCAGTGTTACAGGAATGACCTATTTACTAATGAGCAAAGAAGGGTGAAGTTAGAAAAGACCCAGTATTGCCTTTTCATGAGAACTCATGATCAGAGAGATGTGCACATGCTCTTCATTTCTAGACACAGAGCTCTTTAAAAGGCAGAAATCAGAACAGTGTGCTGAGTGAGACTGATCTGTTTCTCCCATCTAAGTAAGGCATAAACTGTGCACCATCTCAGTAGCAGTTAGGTATGACCCGTCAGCTTCTATGATCACAGAACTAAACTTCTTCCTCTAACTGTTACAAATAGAAAGGTTTATTTTCTCAAAGGAAAAAAAAAATTTATGCTGGATTGAAATCAGTTGCATTTACTTTACCTAATCGTGTAAGTTATACACAGTATAATACATGTATTCTTATTTTAATAAATGATGTGCTGCAAAATCTTTTCATTATAACACATAATCCAAGAACACTTACACAAGAAGGAAGTATGGCATGAAAGGCTTCACACTGGTATGAAAGGCTGCTTCTACCTGAGGAAGCTAAAGACAATAGAAATGACTTGTAAAAGATTGTAAAGATCTCTTGGATTGTGTGAAGTATTTTTATTTTTAATCCTGCTAAGTAGCTCAACCAGGCATTGAAACATGAGCCTTCCATCAATCTATTTCTTTTCATCTCTGTAACTGTAGATTTTCTTTAAAAAATTATGTTCTATACGATGCTGATATTCAACATTCAACACTTTATAACAGGTTTAAAACAAGCAGTTGAAATAGCAAATTTTTTCTTTACTTTTGTTTTGGAATCAGTGCTGGTTCATTCAGCCCACATAGTTTATATAGTCCATACCCGATCATAAATGGCTGGTTACAAATAGGGGCACACCTGGAGAAAGGACCTTCAGCCAGGAAATGGCTCCAGCCTCCATCTTTGCTTCTTTGCCTCAGGACAGGCATCAATCCTGTTCCCAGGCCAGAAAAGCAGTTTCCTTCTGCCTAAAGCTGTAAGGCCCCAGGTAAGGTGGAGCACCACAACTACCTACTGTCAGTTCAGGTAGAGGAGTGGGACACAGGGCTCATGAACAGGCTGAACCACCAATACCCAACAGCTGAATGCACTCACATATAGATCATGGAAGCACAGAAACACAGGCAAGTAAACACACCTGCCCTGTAAGGTACAGGCTTGAGAAACTGAGGACTGATGTCACCTACAGGGCATGTAATAACCACCCAGCTGACAGATATGGATGACAGGAATCAGCATTGTTGTCAGCCCTCTTGCGTTAAAGGCTGTTTACTGGACATCAGTGGAGGAGGTCCCTGTGTTAACAAGCACAGTGAGAATGTGAGGAGCAGCACTGAGCAGCCCGGGCACCCTTCCTCCAGGCTTGTGGAAAACCCAGTCTAAACAGTCCTTCTACTGCACAAATACCTGCTAGGGGATGCCATGTCTTAGTGAAATTAATACTTTGAAACAATAACTTTGATATATATGCACGTTCGGAAAGGTTTCAAAATGATATTTCAAATTCTTTTCTAGAATCCAGTTTTGGTTTCCAGTTAGGATTCCATTCTGCTTTCAGGTTAAAAACACAGCAGTTTGAAGCCACCATTTGATAAATTAGACTGGATTTTAACTCTGGAAGCTTTCATGTATTCAAAGTAAATAGGACTGGAGTAAAAAAAAAATATATGATGGAGAAAGGGACTAGAAAAGCCCATTCCTTTTAGAAAGTGTTGACTGAAGGCGAGATAAGAGAATTAAGACAAACAAGCAATAAAGGAAGAGCACAGCTTTACTGGTGAGGTTGGTGATCCAAAAGAGGAAAATCATAACAATCTCTTCATTTTTACAACCTTTTCAATAACCCTAACCCATCACACTATCCAACTAAAGTCCATCTTACTACTATGTCCCCTAAACATCCAACAGGATGATCTCTTGTTACCCTGGACTCCTAACTCTATGTTTTGACTTACTACCCCACTTATCTATGTAGAAGAATGCAGATATGTGAAACACACATCGTTCTTGGCCCTCAATGTTCCAAGCTATCCAGATGCCTAACTAGAGTGAATTCCCCAAATCTTAAGCATACCCCTTAAGGCATCAAAAGAATAGGTGAGATGCTGAGGGGGAAAAGGGATCTTCCAGCTCAGTGTCCAGCAGCAGCAAGAAGCCAGTATGCTGGACACCATCAGGAAGGTTACTGAGAATCAGGTGGTTGATAGGGTGAACCCAGGAGTGCCCTTCAATAGTACTACTGGGGGAGGAGGGCACTCACTGAAACCAGCAGTGAAATGGTTTAAAACTGATAAAATACTGCTTTACACAGCAGTTCTTGGATTCTTGTCCTGAAAGGCTGTGGAGATAGAAGGCATCAGCAAGTCTAAAAGAAAAAGAAAAAAGGAAGAAAAAAAAAAAAAAAAAAAAAAAAAGGAAGTAATCTCAGAAAAAAAAAAGGGAAGTTATCTCAGATAAAATATCAAAGCAAATACTTTAGGCAATAAGCAGAGGTGTGCTCCTTAATCCAGTGATACTGCAAGAGTATAAGGAGAATAGACCACAGGAAGCAGCCAGGTTCACACAATGTCCCTAAACAGTATCTCCTTTCACTGCAGGAGACAGTGAGGGCAGCACACAGGCCTAGACAGATTGCTCTTCTAACCCAGCCAGACATTTCTATGTTATTATGAATAAAGCTTCTGTGTTGAGCAATCTCTCCATACAAGAAAAAGCAACTCTACTGTGCTATACTGGAAATGTGAATGGTGCATGTGCTGTAGCAGATGATTGGGAAACTGGCTAATGAGAGCACAGAGGTTTAGAAACACACATTCACACCATAAGAGATAAAACCAGGATTGTTCAACCTATGTGTCCACACACCCTCCAGCAGCAGATTGAAGCTCTCTAGGCTAAAAGATTAGAAGAAAGTTATCTTCTCTCTGTGAGGCCTTGCAGTGTAGATAACAGAAGAGAAAGACTCCCAAATCTCTGGAGGTGGAACAACTCGCATTGAAGAGTCAGTAATTGTTACTACTATCATACATACTTTGGAGGATTATAGAAGCAACTGACCAGTTTAACTACTTCAAACGTGCTGCAGAGTGGAATAAAATATATTAATAGGAACTATTTTAACCATATTCTGCTTTCTCTTACTTGCTGCTTGTTTATGAACAGTGTTTGAATGTTTTTCTTCTTGTCAACCAACTGTAGGAAGAGAAAAACCACTTTTTTTGGCTTCAGTTGAGAGCAGCAGAGGTCTGTGATGTGCTCTACAAGTATAACTGAACTGAATATTCAATAAAAGAAAAAAAAGCCTGTGTAAGAAGCTTACTCTTTGCTTTCACATGTCTTGCATATTTTTGAAGACACAAGTTTTTGTTGATTAAGGAGTTTTATTTCTACTCTGTTTTCTTCATCAGCCTCTCTGCTGATGAAGGATGAATAGGGAAAGTGTTGACCTTTCTCTCTATGTTCCAGTTAATAAATACAAATAACACTTTCTTGTATCTGTGCCCAGTTTGGATAAAACACAGTCTGATAGATACTGTATCCCAGATGTTACATCTGATAATTAGGCAGCTTTCACATGTAACATAGCTGCATGTTATTAAAACCACTAAAATAAAATTAAACCTTCATCCCTGTCATATTTTTTTTCCTGCATGAAAAAAGGTTTTGACTTGAAAAGGTCAGTGAAAAGAAGCAGCATAATGATTTAGAGGAAGGTAACTTTCAGTGGAGCTTGTCTGTGTTAAAAACTTTGCAATAAACTGCTCATCATTTGCTTATCGTAGGCAAAACAGTCAGTGGGTAAGCTCTGCTGATTTTGTGTATTCTAACACACTTCTAGTATGATCCAGAAAATCCAGGCTAGAGGTAATATATGTGATCACATGACTTGTTATCTTAAATGGTTTCATATGTGGTATTTGCTCCAGTTATTTGACATGACTCAAGTTGACCTCATTGTTTGTATGCTTGAAAGGGAACAATTATGCAACTACTAAATGGTATGGAAGACAGCAATGCCATAGGAGACAGGAAAGAAAATAGGAATGCAATGTCTACCAAGTTGTCAAAACATCTGACACCAACTTAATAAGCTTATTTTCTTTGTATGGTCCTGTACTACAGAACAATGAAAAAGCTAACATTCATGTTGTAAATCTGAATTAATCATGACATCTTGTAGTTCTTGTAGTCATTTGGAACCTACAGTTTTTGTGGTTCTCTATATTTTCAGACAAGTTTTGTATTTGCCAGAATAACGAAATAGAAAATGATTAAAGAAGACAACAGTGGCACTAAAAATAGCATTTTATGACAATGCTGTCAAATGATAACTTACATAAAATGATGCACATGTATCCTTAGTCATAAAATCTTTGTACATACTTAATGTGAGTTTGGCAACATCTTAAGGAGGATGTTGAAGCAAGTACATCTTTATTTTTATCAGTGGTTTATAAAAAACACTGATGAAAAAACATAGCATTAATTAAAACTGAACAAGACCCAAACACTGTAATTTTCTCGTTAGTACTGACCTCCTTCTTGCGAAGCATTTGTATGAACAAGTTAGAAAATAAAGGATGGAAGAGTCCTGGAAAATTCGCTGGTATCTATTTCATCTGATTTTCAAGTTCTTTATTGCAGTTTTCCTGGCACCTATTCCAAGTTTCTGTAAGCGAAAACATTTAATACCTCAAAAAACTGCAAGGCATCCTCTGGAAACTATTTTGCTAGTTTTCAAATCACCTTAAAGTCTTTATTACAGGCCTTACAAAACAAAGACATCCCAGTGTTCTGAAGCCTCTGACTCCAATCTCATCGAATGTCAGTAGTGAGTGACTGAATGGCCACCACTCAGCTGACCCAGCACAGCAGGCAGTGTGCTGAGGCTTCACAAGAGTGAGCACTTTCTGATGATTCCATAATGAACCAACTTAACAAGGATGGCCACAGATTGCTGAAGGTACTTCAAGACAGTATTAAACAATGCCACAATTAAAGGGTTTATTAGGCATTTCGTTTTAATTCCAGTGTCCTGACTGAAGCCCTCACCTAAGTAATTGCACACTGTACTCCCTGGTTCTTCCTCCTACTTCAGTGTTTTCTTTTCCCCACTCCACAGGTCTCTGGGGATGGTATTCATGATCAAAAAAGAGCTCCAGTGAAGTACTGGAGAAAGGAAACTTCAGAAAAAATAGTGAATATCTTTGGCTATCACACAAATGCCTGATGGACAGTTTGTGCTGATTTGCTACATAGCAAATGTCCTACCAGTAGAATCATTGATGCACAATTAGAAGACAAAAGCCCAGAGAATAAGTGTGCTGGTTTGGAGCTGAGGTAGAATTAGTTTTCTTTACAGTGGCTGATATGGGGCTGTGTTTTGGATTTGTGCCGAACACAGGGTTGTTAATATAGAGATGTTTTTGTTATTGTTGAGCAGGGCTGCTTTTCATACTGCCCTGCTGATGAGGAGACTGGGAGTGCATAGGAGGCTGGGAGGAGACACAGCCAGATCAGGGGACCCAAACTGACCACAGTATATTCCGTACCATATGACATCATGCTCAATATGATGAGAATAAGAAGGGATGAGAGAAAAGTGTAGGGAAGAAGAGGGAAGATGGGGATGTTTAGAGAGCACTGTTTGTCTTCTCAAGTCTCTGTTAGACGTGATGTGGCCCTGCTGTCCTGGAGATGGCTGAACACCTGCCTGCCCATTCAAAAGCTGAATTCATTCCTAGTTTTGCTTNTGATGAGAATAAGAAGGGATGAGAGAAAAGTGTAGGGAAGAAGAGGGAAGATGGGGATGTTTAGAGAGCACTGTTTGTCTTCTCAAGTCTCTGTTAGACGTGATGTGGCCCTGCTGTCCTGGAGATGGCTGAACACCTGCCTGCCCATTCAAAAGCTGTGAATTCATTCCTAGTTTTGCTTTGCTTTCGTGCATAGCTTTTGTTTTCCCTATTAAACTGTCTTTATCTCAACCCACGAGCTTTCCAGGTTTTACCCTTCCTGTTGTCTCCCTGATCCCGTGGGGAGTGAGGAGGGGCTGTTTTGTGCTTGATCGGGGGCTGGTGTTAAACCACGATGATATGACAAAGTATTCTCCTGGAGCATGGAGCTACTGCTGCCAGATCTGAGGGAGGCAGACATTGGTGCCTGAGGATTTACTGACAACACGACCTCCAGGTACCAGTTTCTTTCAATATGTGAGTAGGAAGATCAGTTTTAATTAGCATGACTTTAAAGCTGACCAAAGCAAATACCTATTGCTGTCAGTCAGCATGGTGATTACAGCTACCTCAGACACAATCCAACAGAAGAGTGGCTGCTTTATTTACGTGTTGGAAGTAGATGGCAAAGGAAAGCAAACTTCATGATTTAGCTGACAGCCTCGAAATGAAGAGGAGGAGAAAAATATTTTCGCTTATCATGACACATTTAGTGTTTTGTTTTGGATTTCTTGGGACTTGTCTCAAACATTTAGTGTCACAGAAATGAGAGACAAAAACAAATATATCAGGTGGCTGACCAGAGGACTTTTGTCCTACAAATAGGTGGGACAGATTGTACCAAACTGCAGTTTTCAGACCACGGAATAGCCTTCTGTTCTGTTCAGCATAGTCTGATAGTAACTGTAATACTCCTCACAGTTCTCTTTCCCAATCTGAAAGTGACACTGCATTTTGGAACCACAGAATTTCCCACCGAGCTCAAAAGCCCACATTGGTCCCCTGAGGGAGTACTGCCTGTCAGAGTTATCCTGAGCCAGTAAGCAACTCCATTTCCAGACACGCACTGTCAGGCTTTTTCA
>VYZS01004574.1:74372-100073 GCA_013400695.1 Neodrepanis coruscans | reverse complement strand
CTCTGTACCTCACAGCACAGGCAATGTGGCAACTGCACACCTAAAAACCATCTCCTCCTTCCAGACACAAAGGGAGAGACAACCTGGGATGGCCAGAAATGTCACCATCCTGTATGACCACATAATGTCCCACAGGATCAGCTTGTTAAAGACAACAGGGCAGCAAACCCAGCTCTCAATGCAAAACAACAAGAAAGGAATGAGAACAGGCAAGTGAGACACACAGGGAAATAAAAACCAAACCAAAGTCAAGTCTCATCAAAATTGCAGATGTAGCACCAGCCACAACCAGAATCAACGAGGCCATGCAGCATTTAGGATGGAATATAAGGCAAAACAAATGCATCAAACTTTGCTTTTAGGGCAGAAGACGAGAAAATAATTTTAAAAAGCCAACACACAGAGCCACCCTGGGGTCTAAAAGCCTCAGTTGCTGTGTTCAGCAGAGCCACAAGGAGTGTCCAAACATGAAATACTCAAAAGGACAAAATCTGGTGTGACACAGGCATTAATTGGACTTCTGGGCATAGTTCAGTGTGGTGACAGCACACAACCCTTTCCCAAGGGATCTGCCCATGTGAGTACCACACAAGCAGAGCCACCAGCTCCCCTTCCAGCAATTAACACCAGAACGGGACAGTTTGTAATCCCAACCCTTTGCTTCCACAGATCCAAGCAGGATCCCAAGTGTTTGTTTCATGTGGCACAGCCTGAGACACAGCCTGAGCATTTGAACCCCAGGAGGCCACAGTATGGTCTCCAAAAAGCACCCCGAGAACCCAACACCATAGACAATACGAAAGTGTAGATTACACACACTCAGCAAAACCAGCACTTTTATTGGAAACATCTTGCCAATTCAGTACAGGAACAGGGATACTTGTTTCCATGAAGCTGTCCTGGTGCTGGAGAGCACCCAGAGGGCTACTTTCCATCAGGAGGATGGGATTGTTCTGGATTGTCTCAACTAGAAGCAGATGGGGAAAAAAAAACATAACAGAAGGACAAAGAACAACAGACATGCGGCCACAAAGTGTTAAACATACAAACAGTTACACCCCAGCACTTAACTATGAGTCTTCAATGAAAAGACAACCTTCAAATAGAGTAAAAGAAACAAAACAGGGCTGACTTTCCAAACAGACCCACATCAGTGATTAACTGGGAGCAGAGAACACAGGGATGGCATTTCAACAAAAGGGAGTGCTCTTAACCTGCTGCTCCAACGAGACAAATCCATAAATACCCAGCAGATCCAGAGAAATCTTTTTACTATGAGAGGAAAAAATATGCTGCAAGGGGAGAATCAGACTCACAGCCTACACAGTGCAAAGCACAGGAGTAAGAAGGGATGTGAGCCTGATTTTACTCTGCAAATTCATTGAAATGAAACAGGGACCAGCATTTAGTACAGATGGGAAAATGGGGGGGAAAAAAAACATTTTAAGAAGCTTTCTGAATTGTGGACTTAAAAAAATACTACTTGCATGAGAAGATGTGCACAAGCAGTGACACAAAGGGTTTTGTACAGAACTATTTATAATGGAGCACCTGAATTTTACGTGAGCAACACAACATACAATTTAATTATAGCAGCAATTCACTTCTCTGGAGCACCCTACAGTGAACACAACCTCAGCAGTGACTTGGTGAATCATGGTCAGCCCTTCTGGGCAACGTGTACATCACACTGAAATTTGGACTCTAATGGGAAGCAGTAGCCTGTTACTTTCTGATAAGCAAATGAAGAGGCTTTGTCTTACAGGAAAAGAATTTAAAGTTGGTTTCTGTCAGTTTTATTCATTGAGGCAGAGCAGTATCTCTTAAAAGACAAGGCTCAAACCTAGAGAAGGTTTTGCAATCACTCTGCCCTTCTCACAGTGGAGCTAATTGCTGTTTAACTCCTCTCCACCACACAGCAAGTGTCTCTCCAACCAGAGCCAACTCAGAGGTCCAGGCAGACACAGCACTTCACTAAAATCCAGAACACAGGTTGTTTAGTGTCAGTGGTCCCTCTGGGTTCACTGAGAACAGGGGCTTTGGAATGTATTATTTAAGAAAAAGATGGGAAGATATTTAGGTGTCAATTTTTTAAGCAGCCCCTTGGAGCTGATACCTAGAATACACCCAAAAAGCAAATTGCTTTTCAAGTTGCTATAGATTCCCTGAGCTGTTGTAACTGGCCTGGGTACAAATGTAATTGTGGGTGGATCCGTTTTTAAGAAGTGTCACAGCGAGATCTTTGCTAAATTTGACAAGTGAGTGGGACCTGCAGAAAGCATTTTATTCACTTTATTAAACAGGGGGTTTAGTTTGTGCCCATTTAACAAACCAGACCTCTAGACTGAGCAGTTGCAATCTTTTTAAGACACTGATACATAGAAGACCATTGCTTTGGATTTTCAATTGTAAAATGATGCAGAGTATCACCAGAATTACTCAGCTCTAGATACAGAGTCTTCTTCATTTAGTCCTGCATGAATCAAATATCAAACAAATGGAATGCTACCAGGTCTTGGGGGAAAACAACAACCAAATCCCAACCTTCCTAGCCTGTGGCTTTGCTTTTCTCCTCTGGTTTGCTGGCAGGATTTCTTGTGTCTTTTAAGTCTAGTTTTATAGCAGCAACTCTTAGTTGCAATTTAATTCAATTTAATCGACCATGGACTAACAATCTCTATCCAGGGAAAAAATTATAGTGCAATTATTCTTGTAATTGTCCCAAAGTCCTGCCCCCTGCAGGGAACCAAGGCTTTAGGTGAAGTAAAAAGGTCAAATTTAGTTCTGCACAGTGTTGAGCTTCCCTGAGAGCTCCTTGCAATGAGAGCCTGCACTGAAATGGCAACAGACCATGAGAGTCCAGGCACAAAAGTGAGGTGAGGATGGTGGAAAATAGAATTTATTTTACTAGACAAACTGCAAGAGCACTGATGCAATGGGAGCTGAGGCAGGGCATGGTCAGGAAGGGCAGAACACAGGTATTTTGGACTTTATTACTGCTACAGTTGGGGAAGAGCAAGTGAGGAGGCCATGGATGGCAGAGAATTGAATTCTAGGTTTCTTACTGGCAAGGTGGGAAGGGCAGGGCACTGTCACCAGCCCTCTGATCTGCAGGAGCCTGTCCTATGAAAAAATACAGCATGCAACCAAGGAAATCATCATCATCATCTCACTGCTGGCTTTTGTGCCTTCCAGTCTTCACTGGCCCTCCAAGCACTGAAGTCCTCAACTGTGCCAAGTTAATTGTGTTTCATTCACTCCCAATCACAAGCACCAGCTTGGGTGTAAAACAGGGACCTTCACAGCAGCTGAAGGCCTTGTGTGACAAAGGGCATATGGGTCACAAGGCACTGATTCTGTTGGAAGAAAATTCCTTTTCTGGCAAATCTGGAACAAAACTAATGCTACAGGGCAAATTCTTTCTCTTATCATTCCCAAATGCGTTGATAACTTTGTGTAAAAGGTGGATATAACCCTTTAAACAGCTCATATGGACCCAGAGTGACTTACCCAAAACTGCAGAATTGCCATCACCCAGTGGGAACCTCTGGTACCGAGGAATATTAAAGGGAGGCAAAAGGTAGAACTTCTTCTCCAGAAGAGGCTCAAGGCGTGAAGCAGATGGGTCTGCAGGGTGGAACAGGTTATAGACCTGCTGACAAGCTGGTCTGAGCTGAAAGACTAAAAAGATGAAGAAAAAAAAAAAACAACCCTCAAGTACCAAAAGATTATTTGTTAGAATATTGTAAGTATTTGTCTGTAAAAAAGACAACTGTTGGGTTAAAAAAAGCACCAAGGGAGCTCAGCAGTTTGCAGCAGGACTTACTGTCAAGAGCTGGAATTACAGTTTTTCGCAGTGCAAGGACCAGGCCCAAGGGAGAACCAAAGAGGAAGAAGTCAGTGATCTCAAACTCAAACTTCCCAATATTTCCTCCATCCAACATCGTGGAGCTACTCGATCGTCTGGATCCGGGGTCGTTTCTCAGAACACTGGAATGTAAACTGGGACAAGAACAGAAAACAAAGTCAAAATTTCATTTCTGCTGTGTTTTCATAATCACAGCCTGGGTTAGTGATTGACAGGGAATATAATTTCTCTCTCTTCAGTAAAGGAACTGTGCTAATTAACCCACAATGACCCCAAGCTTCAAGTGGGTTCATTTACACACTATCTCCTCAAAATGTTCCTTCTTTAAGGAGTCAAAATCCTGGCTGCTGCTAGTAGGACAGTCCTTTGTCAGAAAAAATAACCAAGATTACCCTTGGACACTGAGAAGCAGCAGCAGCAGGAGCTCTTAAATGAAAAGCCTGGGAATCCACCCTCATGTTAGGGGAAAGTTGCCTCTGTACAGTCTGGATGGGGGAATGTGAAATGACAGATGTGTAACACTAATAACCTGGTTCACAAAAGGGTTTCTGAGATTTCTCTGTTACCATCTAAAAGCACTAAGCTGCAATTTCCTTTGCTCTCCAGGCTGTGAAGATTCCAAAGGCAACTGTACTGGGTTATCTCGTTATAATTAGAAGCAGAGAGTTGAAGACAGAGTAGCAGCAGTGCCTTAACAGGGTGTCTGCAAACACTTCAAAAACCATCAGAACAGGTTCTATAAAATATGAGGAGAAATGGATACCACAACTGTTGGGTTGGATAAAAGGTTTGCTGGCTGGAGTCAGGAATGATGCAAATCCAACCGTCTCCTGCCAGTTCTGTGGCCTCAAGTCACAGCCCCAGGTGGTGACCAGCACTTGCCATGTCCTCCCATGTGACAGCACTTGCTCATCAAGGCCATTTCTGAGGGCAGTGACACCCCAGCACTCCCCAAAAGCTGTTCCCTCCCCACCACCCCCAGCACCCAAGGGTTGCTCACACCCTCCCCTGGGCCAGCCAGTCAACCAAGGAGCAGCTGTTAACACTCACACTTTGGGGAAGAAAACCCAGTTCCCCCCCAGACTTTGTTTTGCTGCTGTAGAAAATAAGGTATCATTCCCAGAGACAGCTCCTCTGCTGGAAACCATTCCCCACAGGATGCTACAGCACCGTCTGCTCCCGCTGAGCTGTCACGTATCCCCCCAGAGCTGCACACGCACGGCACCGCTCTCCCGCTTCCCAACTGCAGGGGAATGATAAAGCTCACTTCTGCCAGACACACATATCACAGGCAGTCAAAACAGTGATGTCAAAAGCGAGAGAAGCAGGGGGGGGGGTTACAGCAGTGACAGCGAAAAGGAGCGTTTCCCCGTCTCTGTGATGCAAAGGAGCTTCCCTGAGATCACTGAGCTACAATGCTGAAAACATGTCTAAAACAAGCCACCTTCAGCAGAGCTGGAATTGTGTCAGCTAACAGGGCTGAAACGTGTGGAGTTTGCTGAGTGAGAGGAATACAGTCATGTTGAGGTTTGCTGGGGATGGGGAGACAGCAATGGGAATTCCAACAAAGGCACAAAGGAAAGATTATTCCAATGGCACACGTGTTATGGCAGGATGGGTGCAAAGGATTTTTGCTGTGTTCCATCCAGCTTCCCACAGCATCTCTTCATGGGGAAGGGAAGAAGGAGAGCACTCACAGCACTAAGCAATTTGGATGGTTCTCTCTTTTTGCTGGGAACTCGATAGTCTTTTCAGCAATCAAAAGAAATGAGAGCCAAGGGGAGCTCGGAATTCATCATGCTCCAAACAACCTACAGTGCCCTGTTCTCCCTTTAAAAAGCAGCAGATGTACTGTGTGCATTAATTAAACAAGAGCTTATGGATTTCAGAAGCAAATCAACTCATTTACAATAATACAAGTACAGCACAGCCAGAAATAATGTAGTTGCGCAGAAGGACTGAATTTAAAAATAAATGTGTGATTGTAATCTCCAGATGCTGCTCTGGCTTGCTGGGCATTATCCCAGAGAAGTGGGTAGGTCTGATACATGAATAAAAATGAGTATCTTTGGCAGAGGCTGAAATCTGCAGTGGGCATGGACAGAAAGGTCCCTGTGTGCCAGGCTGCCTGTCTGCTGAGCACATTAGGGGGACTTGGCTCTGTTCTGCCAATCTCCTGCCTGGAGCCATGTCACATCAGGGCTTGGCTTTTGTATGGGAAAAATTATTCCTTGGTGACAGAGGCCAACAGGACATGTTGGTGATGAAGGTCTATAAGGACAATCGTGAGCACAAGGGCCAGGGACTGATGTGGGACATGCAGGAGGGGGATGAGGTGAATCCCTACTTCCCAACCTCCTCTGCACCAGCTTATACAGCACTTTCAACGTGCCCCTTTCCCTGAGGGAATCCAGCTCTTGAGCTCTGAGACTGATTTTTTAACCCAAGATCTAAAAGGAGATTTTAAAGAGATTTAAAACTCTACAGAAGTAAAGATGCACCAATTCATCAGCCCACTGAATACCAACAGCTCTTGCCAGGGACCCACAAGTGCTTCATGTTGGGAATAGGCACAATCCTTCAGAGATGGAACAGGAAGGACCAGCATAAAGCTATTTGGAATGACAAACTGTGCAATTCATTATCCATGTCAGGTCCAGCACTTACTCTAAAATAGGTGTAAAACTGCATCAAGATGCCAGCCCGCTTTCCTTAACTGAGTCCGTGCCCCTGAGGTCAATAACAAGGAGGAGAATGAGAACATTTTTGCACGACTCATATTTTCTCCTGTAATGTAGGAGGCTGTTTTGTGAAGGTAAGAACAAGAGCCTGATTGCCTTTCATTAACCTGCTGGAAATAGCCAGGAAGTTTATTGTGGGTTTTGTAAATGCAGCTGTCTTTCCGAATACTTTATCTCTGTTCACCAGCAACATTCACTTTGATACCTTCTCTCTCTCCTATAAATCATTTACAAAGGGGCTCTGACATGGCAGGACAACACGAATCCCTGTGCTGGAGCACTGATTTCAAGTAGTGAAGAAGGGGAAAAAATGCCTCCAGCTCAGCACAGGGCAAAAGAACAGCTGCAATGCAGGTGATGTGTTTGCTATGGGGGGACATTGCTCCCCAGTTCCTGGGATGTGGGGGAAGAGGGATTAAGAGGGTATTTATTACAGTTCTTCCAAGCCTGCATAAGGTCTGGGCTGTCCAGTTCCACAGGCTGAAGATGATTCAGTCAGAAAAATCCTCTGGGTTTAAAGAAGTAATCCCTGAACGACTGGTGGCCGTGGAAAGGCTGCTATTAAAATTCCATTGGTTCTGTTAACGGATACATTTCTGAAAGTCCCTTTGAAGCAGCTTAGGAATGTGACATCAGGGGCATCAACAGTGAGTAACAAATCTGAGACACGTCCTTGGTGCAATGGAGCAGCCCTGGCAAGGGATAGAATAACTCAAAATCAGGTTTCAGAGATGCTTTAAAATTAATACAATGCTCAACTCCCAGTTCTGCTCCACCGACTTCCCTTGCACGATTTCTACATTTTCTTTATGACCTCCATCCCACACTTGAAAAACAGCAGAGAAGCTGTTCCCTGACTGTCTTGGCTGCCACACAACAGCATGGAGGGCTTCTTGCCTTGCATTATGGATGCAGTAAAGAAGCTGGATTCTCTCAGTGCCACTCTGCAAGAAAGCTGTTAATTTTTTTTGCATATGCACCACATTGAAATCAATACCCTCCATTGAAATTAAATGTTTTCTTCCACCTTGCTTATCACAGAGCAACACTCGGGTCTCACAGAGGCACCAGCCTCAGCTCCATAATATTGCTGGTTCTGTTCCTTCCAAATCTTAAATCTTACCTAGAGAGAAAGGCTTGATGTTGCTTTATCGTGTCCAGTTCATAGGTTGATGAATCACTCCTTTTCCGTGGCAGCTGCTTCTTTGGATCTTCTCCGTTGCTACGAGGAATATCAATGTTGCTCCTGCTGAGGTGTCTGCTGGCTTCCAGATTAGAGCCACTGGAACAATAGCTGTTGTTCACCGTTATTCCAGGAGACAGAAGGTCGGTATCCTGGGATTTGAAATATATGGATTTAGCACTCTAACAGCTAAATCAGGAATAGACTCATAAAACCTGTAACCCTCTCCTTCCACCCTCCTTTCCTCCAAGATCCAGTCAAGGGCAATACAGGCCAAACCACTTCTAAAGGGTGTGGGTGTTGCTTCCCACACAGAGGGTGAAACGTCCCCATTCAGAGCAAATGCACCCAAACTGAGACCCATGTGCACCTTAAGGGACATTTGCCATTGGTAAGAAATTAAGCCTTTGTTTTTTCAGGAAAAGATCCTTACTAAAAAGAGGCCATGGAGGTGCTGTGGCCAGCAGACCTGCTCCCAGTAGCCACTGGGAGCCAGCATTACCTGGACACTCACAACGCTGCCTCGCCGACTGCTGTTCTGGCTCTCGGACACGGTCTGATTGCTGTAGCATAAGGCATCAAATCCTAGGATTCCTCCAACACAGTCCCCTACCAAGCACACCTGAGAAAGGCAACAGAGGCAGAGGAGGAGAAAAATAAAAAGGAAATAAAAGCATCCCATGACTTCAGTTCTGAGCTAACAGGTAAATGGATGCTGGATTACACCTACACAAGCTGGATGCCCAGTGCTTTCATCAGGAAACTATTCAGTCAATGACCATCCATCAGAGCCTGCAGGCTCCCATTATCTCACACAGCTCATGTGTCCTGGCTGTCCCCACCAGATGACTGGAGTGAAGGGAGAGCAACACAGAGCCCTGATCCCAGAACTAACTCCAGCCTCAGGAAACCAACTGGATTCCACCCTTGCCAGCTGTTGGTGCTACTTCAGGGAAGCTTCCCTGTACTTCTGGCCACCTGTATCCTGAGGGGATAACACTGTCCTGCCTCCAAGGATACAGAGCAGACGGGCACAATAAAGCTCTGAGAGCCCTGGGTAGGAGAGGGCTGGCTGGTCCCTGGGCACAGCACTGGCTAGGAAGAAGCTCAGGGTAGATAAATCACACCACAGCAAAGCAATGTGGCAGCTAATCCAGTGTCTCTGCCCTTGAACAGCTCAAGAGTCATTTTGCTCAGAGGTGTGAGGCTCAGCCATGGTCTTTTATGGGGTGAGGCAGCTGCACAACCTCAAAAAATGAACCCATTGCTATGACAGATCCAGCATGAGCTGCTGAAGCCAGGAATTCCTTTAAATATAGGAATGCTTATACAGCCTTGGGTTGCAATGGAAAAGGGACCATGTTTAGTAACAAAAGTAGCATTCCTGCTTCAGAAAGGTGTGTCACACTGAAAATTAACTTCACAGCTTTGTAGCTTCATTTATGAACACAGACTTTGCTTTGAATCCCAAAGGTTCAGGACAGAGCATAAGCAATAACCTCTCTCTCTCAGAAAGAAATGGAAAGCACAACACTTTCTTACTGCAGCTCAACACTGTCATGTTTCCATCCCTCTTGAGAGATTAATGGCAAAAAGAATTTCAGAAGGAAATTGCTTCTCTTGGCTGTTCTTCTCGCTGTGGCCATAAACAACCCCTGGCTCACCTGGCCATTGAATGAGGTGCCCTCCTGGGATCTGATGAACTCACTGTAGGCCTGGTTGGCTCTGACAATGACTGTGGCCACTGCTTCTTGGTACTGAGGGGAGGATGTTGCTAAGAGAGGGAGTGCAGCAAGGGGGATGTGATCCTGGCTGTTGGACAGGCAGCCTTCGTCGTAACTGTATGGGCTGAGGCTGCAAAGGGCAAGAGACATTGCAAATATTCAGCCTGATATAAAAAGGGGGGAAAACAATTTGCAGAGAGTATGATCAGTGTTGTAGTTCATTAAAAAAAAAAAAAGAGCCTCAAGATAGAAAGGCCATTTATTCTCTGTGAATGGGTGAGAGCTTAATAAATCTTTTCCTCCCATCAAACGTAAATCTTCAAGGACAACATACTTACACTGCCAGAACAACCCTCAGACAAGGAATTAAATCCTTAGTATTTATTGGATTAATTAGAATAAATCAATCTCAGAACTTGTGTTGCATGATTCCTGTACTCACTGTAGCAAAGTATGAAATCAAGATTGAATGCCTCACTAGTAGATTAATAAGTGTATTCTCAAAGCATGGTCAGGGCTTTCAAAAACACAGGCGAAATATTTCAGGGAAACAAATGAAACAAGACAAAAAAACACCTCCAAAAACAAGAGTGAAACTGTAGATGTGTCACTGCATGACAAAGTAGCATCAACTTACCTGGACACCAGGGAAAATGCTTCAGAGCAGATGGCTGGGCAGGGGACAAGCTTGATGGCAATGTGTCCAAGAGCTGCTGGGTAATGCACCCTCATCACTGTGTCAAACACTGTGGTGATGGTGTTGACATCCCCTTGCTTGGAGCTCTGGTCACCACTTCCTGAGTCCAGGATGTTCCCTCCGTGGAGGACCAAGAGGAGGACATGGATTTTACTTGGCTGCATTAATGGCTGCACTGATTCATCCTAGAGGGGATGGAAGAGAGGACAGAGAAAGGCTCGTTTTGCAAAGAGGTTTCACTTGTGCTAATTTATGGCAAAGACCATTAGATACACCTGAATACAAAGGCTGAGAACCTGCCTCCTACTTCCAGGTCTCTTATCCTGCACACGTCCATGCACAAATGCACACAGAGATCTCAGTGTAACTGACTGAAGCAGAAGGAATGTTGGAAGTTAAAAAACTGCCCTAAATTGTGGCAGCAGTAATTGTGTGAATTAGGGTGTAAAAATACAGAACTAAGAGATGAGTGTTGCTTTCTGTGGAGTCCTGAGCTCAGCTGCAGCACCTGGCAGTGAAACACATCCAGGAAAATTAACAAATGAGACCCAAAGGTCAGCAAGTGGCAAGTTACTGAGAAAAGAAGTTGTAGGAAGATCAGTCACTGCATGTTTGCCTACACCAGAAGTTATAAATAAGACTTACTCTTGCATCCAGAGTGGGTTATCATTAAATGCTCTGGCAGAAGGGCTGCAAGCACAATCCTGATGCTCCAGAGCAGGTATAAGAGCATCCACTTGCACATGCTACAATTCAACAGAGCAGCAGCTATTTTTAATATCTATTTGCTACCAGAACTTTAACTCTTTACAGCTCCCATACAGATTCAAATCCTCCATCCCACGCTGAGATATGTGCAAACACTCGTGTGCCTGACCCCTGTGTTAGCAGAGACAACATCTGAGAGCATCCTGAGCAACTCCCTGCACAAACAGAGAAACAGCCATCGGGAGGGGGTGCACAAGGGGTGGAGGGCAGCAGTATTTTCCACTTGGCAAATTCTCCTAATTTTAGCATCTTTAGTCACCTCTTGTCCTTTGAGCAGTGATTGAGTCCCTGACAGACCTGCTGGTGGGAGGAAAGCATGCCCAGGCACACATTAGCAACCTAACAACGAGCTTTCATTTTTACCAGATAATGCTAAAGCATGTCTTAATACACAGCCCACCAGAAGTATTAAAATTCACATCCTAGTCTGTAATAAACATTTTCCAGACCTCCTGCATAAGAATGGCCTTTAATTATTTAGCACCATTCTACTGTATTAATGCCTGCTCTTTAAACCTCCTTTGCCTCCAGTTCTCAGAGCCTGCACAGTGAACTTTTCCCTGGCTGGAGGCACGGGAGGAGCTCTCCCAGCATGTCAGCACCTCTTCTGCTTCCAGCCAAACGTTTTAAGTGCTCATTTGGAAAACAACATGAGTCACCAAGCTCAGGGCATGCAGAAGTTTATCAGCAGTCATTTGAAGGCACCTTTTCCTTTCAGTTCATTAACCTCTGCTCTTAAACTGAGTGGGGAACTGCTGATTAGTTTCAGGGTGGAGGTGACTATTGACAACTTCCTTGTAAGATCTGGAGTTTCTTAAGACACCAAATTCCTGTACCACCTTTTGGTGAGGGAAGCTCTTAACCTGAAAATCACTGCAATGGTGGAATAGGAATGTCATACTATTTTAGCAGACAGCTTGTGGACAACTACAAATAACTGTCTTTTTCATCTCACTTTGAAGTCTGTTCTTTGCCTAAAATGAAGGCAAAAACGGGAGGGGGTTGAGTTTGTACAGCCCTTTGAGGAAGACAAGTTCTCCACACCAGCTCCAAGACAAATCTTAGGGCTGTGACTTGTTTATCTGGAGGCAGCCAGAGCTGTTCCCAACCCAACCACCCACTCTCCCCATGGCCCTTGAGCTCTCAGTCTATTATGGAAAAGCCAAATGACCATGAGCTTAGAGGCTGGCACACAGAGTGACCATGCTCATGGTCTTTGAAGGACCACTTAGACTTAATTCAGGCACTCTGCTGGCAGCTGCACCACCTCTGCAGCACAGAGAGGCAGATGATTTACAGGCAGGACAAATGCAGCCACTCTGGAATGTCTCATCAGGACTCTGAATTTCAGAATCTCAGAAGCTGGGAGGGGTGGGTGTGTTGTTACTTTTTTATTATTTTACCCAGAGCACTGACACAGGCTGTGATATAACCCTGAGCAGCTCCACATCATGGGCTGCAGCTGAGCAATGTCCCTTGCCCACTGCCACATCCACACTCACTCACCCAGAGTTAGCAGGATGGCTCTGTCCAGGTTGCCCTTACCCCCACAGGATGAGCAGGTTTTCCACCTGATGCTGCCTGCAAACTACAGACCACTTTCTACATGATTTTCAAAAGATGGATGAAACAATCCCTTAAATCTCAAGTGCCAGTGCAGCTCAGTGACACACAGAGACATTTGCTCACAGACAAGGGACCTCTTTAGCCCACACAGACAGATTCCAGCAACAAAGGAGCTCATTCCAAGAAACCAAAGCACTTACTTCAATGATGCTGAGCCTCTCCACGCTGGAGCCAACGTGGTACTCTGCTGATGTCTCGTGGTACAAGTCACCTGGAAGCACAGGGGTGTAAAATGTCAGTGCTGCGAGATGCTCTTTGGCAAAGACACTCTTCCATAAAGAAACTGTTTGTTCCAATTCCTCTCAGCCTCTTCTGCCTCACATCTCCTTCATCATTTCACCAAACTGCCCTCTCCCTCCCTCTTGCCTCCTTCCACCTGAGAAGCCTGGGCAAGGCTGGGTCATTTATTCTCCAGCAGTTTCTTCTAACCTTGGTAAGAGCTGAGGACATTAGTGAGCTCTTCTCTCATTACAGCAATCCAGTATCACTGCTTTATTAAGGATGGCAACAATGGGAAATCCCTGCAGAATTGCCAGAAATGATCGGTTTGTGGGAAAATAAAAGGAATTGCTTGAACTGTGCAGAGCAGAGACCTGATGTGTTCCTGTGTCTGTGCCTACACAGACTGACTTTGTACCAGTGTCATCTTCCACTGTGCTGCCACATGAATCGCTCTGGCTGAGGAGCTACAGCTCCCTTTCACCATTTCATAATGATGGGCAGAAAATAAAACCGTGGCAGATACAGCCAAGAAAAAAGGATGGAGCAAAAGGAAGGAAGAGTCAGAAGAAATTCAAGTCATTTCAGACAGAACTGGAATATTTTACCATTAGACAAGAGAATCCTGGCTGTCACACAAAGGAGCCAACAAGGAAAATAAAAGGAATCAAGAGCTATCCCAGCTCCCACTGAGCAATTCTTTTTCAGCAGCACTGGGCAGTCATTTTTATGCTCTGTCTCAGCTTTTGTGAGATGAGGATAACAAGTTTTACCTTGCTCAGAAGGCAGCTGTAACAATTGCCTGGAAATACTGTAAAATACCACATGCAGTTTGTACTTAAAAAAAAATTACCCTGGACATCATCGCATTCGGGGGTTTCAATTTTATCCATCAGATCATTGGAACTCCATTTGGTTATTTCTTTCGGGAACATTTCCTCATTGTCAGACAAGTCCTCTTTAAAAAACAGATTTTTTGAGAGTCACACACACAAAAATATGTACACAGACAAGCACAGAACAGAATTTTAAATAAAAGTAAGGCCCCATAACTCCATGTAAGCTACAAACATTTGGATGGCTTAAGTCATAATAAACCACAATACTTTACCAGCTTTTGTTATACAGAAACCAAAGCAGCCTTAGAAAAGTAAATAAGATATTTGAGTTGCATGTTTCTAACAAACAAAACTCCTCAAGCAGGTTAAAAGTAACATGGATTTTTAATGTCACTGTCTCAGGTACCAAGTTTGACCTTTTTCTTGCCATTCTTCCTGATGGTGCTAAAGCATTCAGAATGCTCCAGTACAAGAGAGGACAAAGCAAGGTTTGCCACTGGGATGCTCCCAGACCTGTTTGAGAGCTCTGGGATGTCCTTGTGGGGAGCAGGGACAAGGATCACTGTTGTTAATAGGACCGAACACCTAAAAAGGCAGAAGCAATAAAGGAAATGTGAAGTCCCTGGGCTGATTTTCTCAGGGGATGAGATTTGTCTGATCACATGTATCTGCCATTTCCCTTCTACCTTGGGATCCTCTCAATCCCCTGGCTCAGCTCAGATACAGCTCACAGAGAATAAGGGTCCCAAAAATATTATGTTCCCAGAAATGTAATTAAAATGAGAATGTAATACAATGGAAAGACTCCTCTCTCTTCTCTTTTTTTTTCCATTGAGGATGTATCTTTTACTGTTACGAAGGTTAAGTGCTTTCTAATTTATTTATTGTTCTGTGCTTAGTATTCCTTTCCTAAAAATTTTGGGCTTGTAAATTTAATAAAGAGATGTAAATGTAATAACAGCAGTAATTACTGCTGTCTTGTAGATCTAAAAGCTGTAATCTTCAGAGTCACAGACTAGGATTTTCCCCTTTCTTATTGCTATACAGTTACCAAGAAAATAATTAGTTGGAAGAATCCCACGATGGTGAACAAAAAAGATTATGAAACATATTCATCTTCTCAGCATATCTGAGTAACAGCTTAAAAAAAGAAAATTTATGAAGGGGACTTAGTACAGACCCAAGCAAAGACCAATTATTTTTAGGAGTTTCTATTTCAACTTTGACCATAAAAAGAGAGCAACCTGGAATTTTTGCATCAGCATGCCATTTCCTTTTTCAGCTTGGAAAAAATTGGAGTAAATCTCCACTTCCCTGCACAAAAGGGAGTGCTGAGCTACCTGTCCAGAGCAAGGGGAAAGCACAGGCGTGTGACACATGTGCTGGCAGAGAATTAAGAGGACGATTGCACTCAATGTTCCTCCAGCAACTTAATCTAAATATTAAACTTAATTCCTTGAGAGGTTTAATTACAGCCCTTACTGCTGCTCCAGTGATCCCTGAATGGGATATTACTCCCATTATTAGCATTTATTACAGGATAGATACTCGATATTACTGCGTTTGTCACTATCTTTACCGGAGTGTGCCTGTGAGTGAGGATGAGTGGGAAGCTGGAGACAAGGAATCTGCTGGGGCTCAGGTTACGCCCACTGCACTGAGGAGATGTGTGTATGGGAAGCACTTCTGAGGAACTCTGCTTGGTGTTGACTCACATCCTGATCTGTGCCAGTTCCCATGGTACCCACCCCGCAGGATGAGCCGCAAGCGGAGCCTCATCCCTGTTCTCAGACCCGGAGCTGGGACCTGTCATCTGCTGTCCAAGGGAGCACCAAGAGGTCCCTCCCAGGGACAGGGCTGTGTTCAACTGAACACACACCAAAGCTTTGACTCCTAAGCAGAAATCCCATCAGATTTAGGCAGAGTTTTCAACCCAACTGGGCGGATTGCTGAGGACACACTGTACATGGAGACTCGCTGTTGTAGGAGAGGAGCTGCTTTTACTCATAGCAAGCTCCCAGAAGTATTGCAACAGAGGTGCACAAGGCTCATTTTGTTAATTCCCCTTCCCATGCCTATTAGGAGCATGTCAGGGATTCCCTGGGGCCCTGGATCCCAGGCAGAGCCATCTCCATCTCGATTTTATTACCGAGTAATTAAAGAGGCAAAAAGCGGCGGATAGCAACGATGCCGCTCCGATGAGTCACTGCTCTTCTCTTCTATGGAGATTGCTACAATAAATCCCTTACCTAGTTTGTGTAAATGCTACATAAGTTAATAAATAGAGACATTTAAACTAAGTTGGCCCTTCTCCTTCCAGGCAAAGAGACATGTGTTCATCCCTTGACCTATTCTGGCCATTTCAGCTGCTACCAATGCAAGTCACTACACTAACACGCCCCTTTCTAGCTCAGAATGTGAGATCCATGCCTAAAAGCTGATGGGAGAATACTTCTGGAACATGCAACCATCAGTTTTTGGAGACTGAATTTTAATTGAATATCAGCAAAGTTGTGTTTTACAAAACTGGGACGTCATCTTCTAACTTTTGCATTTCCCAGAAAGGTCACCAACTTCATCAGCACATACTGCACATCTCACTTCCATCAGACAAGCTGGGAGAAGAGTCCATCTGTTGTCAGTCGAGATGGAGCCCTTCATGCTTAAATTTGCATTAAGTACAATATATAAAAAGAGTGCAGTGGAACAAAGCTTCTCCACACACATGCACAGAGTCAAAAAAACCCCAAACCCCACAGCTTTCTCTTAATCAATAATTATTTTGAGAATTCTGGAATCAACGCTGATTAATTTTGGCACCTGAATTACCTTGTTGCATTCGCTACTTTATTTCTTGGAATGTGAGAATAAGGAGTTAATAAAGGCAAATTTGGGTCTCTTCAGGTCCAGACAGGACAATTAATCATACCTCTTACTGATTAAAAAATAAATTAGAAAAACAATCAGACACACACTGAATGGTTAGGACACACCCACAACCCAGTTAGTATCATGGATTTTACCCACACTTATTTGCACCACATAAAATACAGCTCCAAGGGCTAAGACTGTTCAAGATCCCTTCAAACAGATCAGACTTAATCTGAAATGTTGCTGCATTGAATGTGAGAGTCTGATGGGTGATGCTGGAAGAAGCTGCAACCGTGTTTTGGTAGAAAGGAAAAGACTTCAAAGCCAGAAGTCTCTCTTCCTTCCCTGCTCACCCCCCACCCTCATGCCTTCCGTTCCCCTACCCCACCATTTCAGGGAAGAAAGGATGGTGATTTAGGCTCCACATACCATGTGCATCAAAGAATTCATCATCTGAGCTGTCATCTGAATCCCTGGCAATGCTCTGCATCCTCCACTCGGAGATACTGTGGCGTGAGGGACTTGCTGGAAAAAACAAAAAAGCCTGATGCGAAACGCTACATCGGCAACACGGAGAGTTCCCAACATGATCTTTGCTGGAGGAAGAATCGTGTGTTCTCTATGAAAAATTCCCTGCTGCAATATTAAAAACACAAAACCCCGATGATGCTGGTGTGATGTCAGTGTGCTGCTCTACAGATCCTGTCTGTTTACTGTTGTTAGAACCTGCCAGCAAGATGCTACATTAAAGCAAGCTGCTGCTTGGATCCCTCTTCTGCTATTTTGAATGGCAGCTATTTATAATTGTTAGTAGGACGTGCAAAATCAGCTGGGTTTTAAAGTTTGCAATTAGGAAGGAAGCAGGCTGATTGGAAGCTTTCTCTGTGCCTCTCATCAGCACCCAAACCATGCCTCTGCTTCGCTAACTTTCTGGTGGGTAGCTGAGCAGAGCAGCCTGGAGAGAAATAATCTGTTTTCTGGAAGGAAATTGCTTCCACACAAATTGGATTACAGATCTATTTAAACTTTAAACTTGAATGATTTAAACAACATGCTATCCAACTACTTCATCGGGAGCTGTTGGAGTGGTGGTTCTGATGGAGCACAGAGAAACCCAACAGTCCTTTTGGTGCTGTTTGCCCTCCTGTTCTCACACCTACTTGCTTCCTTTCACTTCCCCCTCCAGAGTTCCCCGTGCTGAATAAAAACTTATCATGGCTTCTTTCTTTTATTTTTTTTTTTCAGATATAATTTAGCAACAATTCAGCCTGAGCTCTTCTGGGCTGAACTTGTGACAGAACAGCCGCCTGCTGAAGGGAGCACTGTCCAGAGAGGGATGAGAGAGAGGGTTTCTCCCCTCGTGCCTGTCACAGAGAACTCACAGCAAAACCTAACCCAGCAAAAACCTGAGGAGACTGACAAATCCTCATTTAGCCCATACAAGAGGCTGAAAGGCTCCAGTTACTCTGACAGCTGCACGAGCCGCTTCGTGCTATTGTTCCAACACTGTTAAATATGTAAGTAAAATTCTTCTGTTGTCACATGGAAAGAGGAGGGAGACCCTGTGCAGAGTCATCTAATTGCAGCTCAGCAGCCCCCAGCACCCACCGCCCACCCCTCGGGGAGCAGCAGAAAGGAGGTTGGCAGAGCAGAGCGAATTCACGCCGGAGTGACGTCAAGGCACTCGCATAATGGTTGCTAAAAATAGAGCATATAATAACATATGGGATGGTGACAAGGGTCCTGCTATCACCAGAGGTCTCGCTCGGGTGGCAGAGAAAGGACTGAGATCTTTGGGAGAAAAGATGGGGGTTATTTTCAGCTGGAGGTGGCGGCACGTCGCGACAGCCCTCCTTGCTTCCATATGGTAATAGACTGGCAGCATGAAGGAGGATTAAAATATCTGTGTGACGTACTTCCCAGCACATCACAATTAATTTCTTTCATTACTTTTTCTTGTAAAAGCTGAGACATTCTGTGGTTGAAAAGAGATTCATGCCTTGCTCCCAGTGAAAACCTTGCAGTGAGGTCTGAAAACTCCAACTCCCAGTGAAGATGTCAGCAGTGGAAGAGAGGGGGTTTGTACAAAGAGCATAATGGGAGATGGGTGCATCAATATAAAATCCTGGTGCAGGCAAACTAGGCAGCATTTTTATCTTTATGCAGTGATTTATGAAGCATCTGGTAGGGTCTTCCCTGGGGCTCAACTCGTGTGAGTCACCGCAAGGTAAAACTACTGCTCCTCTCCCATTCACCCCGTGATGAAATCAGTGATGGAGTGGGAAATAAAAATGGAGACTCAACTCACAATATTTAGTCCATATGAGAGACAGACAAGCTACTCACCCAGATGTCCCCTTCCACTGTGACTGGAAGAAATGCTGCCCCTTGGGGTTTTCAGAATAATCAAGATTTTTTTTTTCCACCCCTTGCAGTGAGAGCTGCTATTACCCTGCTACCAGCTGTGCTTGGCTAAGAGAGGGAATTGCTGAGGGTTCAAATCTTCTGGCTGTAACTCACTAAGGATTCACCTCTTTGTACAGAAGAGTCCAAGGAGGGAAATTGTTCAGTACAGCAAAAAAAGGTGACGACTGCCAAGGGGAGAGGGGAGGGACAAAATCCAGGGCTCAAAGCTGAGTCCTTACAGAGCATCCACAGGAGAGCTTTAACATCAAAATCCTGAAAGCTTCCTGTTTCAAAGGGAATATAAATATGCTCCATGTTCCCACCTAATCCCAGGATGAGGTTTCTTCTCCAGTTACTGCACATCATCACCAGTGGAAGGCAGCAGACCCCACCAACCTTTCAGGGCTCCTGTCTTAATCTCCCAGTAGCTAACGAGGTGCAGATATCAAAAAGGGAACACCACAGAAGAGCCCTGTGGCTCACAGGTAACAAAATCTAACTGTGCTGCTGGTGATCTTTTGAGGCTCCACACTGCCAGCAGCTCCTGTCTGCTCCTCCAGGGTGATTTCATAGTTTCTCTGCTTCTGACATTGGCAGGAATTTTGCCATGTGACACTGAGTTATGGGATGGAGTTCACCTGAGAAAAACCAAGCCTGCAACACCAGCAGAGAGTTAAGGCCTCTGAGTTAACAGGACTCAGAGGAGAAACACACCTTGTCCCAAAGGGACCTGTCACAAGGAGACACAGTGAGCCCTTCCCAAAGCCCAACCCCTCCACACAGTCCAAAGAGCAAATCATCAGCAGCATCTTACCTCCTCTCTTTGAAGACCGTGAGGATTTGGAAGAGGTGGACCATTGCTTGGTGAGGGACCTCCCCGAGGCCGCGTCGCTGTTGGCGGTGGAATCCTCGGTGTCGGCGGGTGACACTGCGTTGGCTTCCACATCCTTCTCCCCAGGGGTGTCTTTGACCCCGTGCTGCTCAGAGTCATTTTCACTGCAGAACTGGGCCATCTTCTGAGCCAGCATCAGCTGGGCCTCCTTCTCCAGCCGCCGGATGTCCTCGATGGTGAGCCCGCACCACTCGTCCTGCCAGCACCACGCCTGGCGGTGGGCTCGGACCATCACCTTCCTCAGCCCTGCAAAGCCACAACACCCCTGTCACCAGAGCTCCAAACTGCCAAGAACCAACCTGTTCCCTTCCCAAAACCTCAGGACACTGTGGCAAGGATGTTACAAGGACATCAAATCCACAATGCCACAAGCTGCAGTGAAGGGTCTTTGCTTAGTCAGGGTGAGAACAGATCACTTGGTGTGACTGGTTACTTGGTGTACTTTATCTCCTCAATTCTTGCCAATCAACCATGCACTGAAAAAACAGCCAAGTCTTCCGTGACTGCTTTTAATTTGGGAAGGGATTTCCTAATTCTGGATGGAGGACTTTGACCCGTGACTGCCACTCCACCAAGGAGGAGCCACGCACAGACTGTAATTGCAAACCCCTTGAATTTCTGGGAAGTTGTAACATTTAGTTCCAGCCTCAAAAGTGAAGTATGTTCCCAGAAGTTAAAAAAAAAAGAAAAAAGCCAACATTCATAAAACCAACAAAATCACACAAAAACCTACCGATTTTTTTATTTAGTTTTAATCCAGAGGAGTTTCAAGTCATTCCTTGATGAACACTGCACAGCCCACCCCAATTGTTACATGACAGAAGCACATCCCACACCAGCAATGCTGAGCCTAAAACCTTTCCTTTCCTTGGAAACCTGGTTTCTATACATCAGTGAAACAGCATCACAAATATGAGCTTCAGAGATAACGGGATAGAAAGCAAAGTAAGGGAGGGAATAAAAACGTTTTATTTTGCAGATACCATCTGTCTTCTGCTGCAGGAGAAAAATGGAGTGGGTAAAGCCAATTTAAAATATTTCAACATATCACATATCTGAAAGGAAGAACTGCCTCAGTATCAACAATGAGCCTGACCAGGCAACAGATACTCTCCTCAAGATTTAGACTCACTGGCCAACACCATCATACCACTGAGGCTTTTAAAATGTTATAGTCACTCAGGATTTTCACCAATATTATCCCTTAAAAGCTCATGGACAGGTCAAAGCTCCAAACTGTTACTTCTTACTTCTTTCTTACAGCAGTAACGGTGCTTTTACAGCTTCTGTAAATACTGACCAACTCATCTTCAGGAGCCTTTCTGAAAATAGATAATCAATTAATATTATTACCTCTTTAATTACTGGGAAACTGAGGCAGAGATGGGCTGAAGGACATGCCAAAAGTAGCAGTGGGACTTGTTGCTAGTGGGATCACAATATTACAAGATAGAGAGCAATCAACAGGCCACATTAAAAACATTTAGGTTTTGGGAGCTGCAGATCGAGCTCCCTAAGCACCACCCTGAGGAAAGATGCCCCTTGTGAGCCACCCTCCACCTCCAGGAGCTTGGCCAAAGCAGGATGGTCCCACTGTGTGCAGAGTTTCAAAGGTGTTCCCATCAACATCTGCTTCACTGTTGTACAGAAAACCTCAGATCTCACTACTAGCACAGTTTCTATGATGTTCAGCCTGAACAGCCCATTTGCTCCCAGGAATTGCTTTTTTTTTCAAGACACAAAAAGTTTACTTTTATATGTTTATCTCCTTCCAGGTCTGAGCACTTTATTGCCAGCTCTGTTCTTTGGTCAGTTCTCAATGCCACCAGCCATCCCAAGCCAAGCTACCAGGAGGAAATGGCCTCTGAGATCAGCACTAATGCCATGGACCAGCTCAACCTGAACTTCATTTGCACATTAAGATTAAATCTATCAATATTTGATGCATTTCCCTGCCTGACTTTCAGAAGGGAGCTCCCCATGGGAGAGGCAAGTTTGAGCCAGCAGACTGTGACCTTCTGGAGGCAGAACACAGGCCTTAGCAATTTAATTCTGTTCAACCTTACCCAAGATTTGGAGTTATTTTCCCCACCAGATCAGTTTTTGCAGAGCTATAGGAGAATGTTCTGGCCCTTTTCACCTCCTGTTGTGATTGACAGCCAGCAGAGCTTAAAGACAGACATTAAATTCCCATCACATCTACACTGAAAGACAAGAAAACATTCCTCTTGCTCTAATTCAGTTCCCAACACTACAACCATCCTTTGGACTTCCACATCCACAAAGTCCACTTCTACCTTGCTTGGAACACTTTGAAAACAGACTGTGATCAGACACAGAAGTGAACATCCCCCTTGTTCTCATCCCAAGGCTTCCTCCATTCCAGGGCTCAGCAGGACCCACTCGTGCTCTTGGATTCAGCCTTGATCTATCAGAGCACCAACTCCTCAGAAATTCTCTGTGTACAGGCACAGATGCCACTGACCACACATCCCTGTTTTAATAGACTAACATCACAGGGAACATGAAAACCACTTGGGGGGGGTAAAGAAAAAGTCTCTTGAAGTTCCTCTCTGCCTCCTTAGATCTCAAAAATCGCCTGCACTGCTTCCTGCCAGCCCACAGACCTCCCTGTGTGCCCTGCTCACACTGCTTTGATTAGACATCCCAAATCATCCTTCCTTAAAGCCTCCTTCCTTTGAAAACAGGATGACACTACAGGGCTTCATGGCTGTTGTGCTCTGCCCCTCCAGGTTAGTTATGAAGTCAAAAAGCCAGATTACTTTCCCAGCCTCTGGCCTTCTCCTTGGATGTACCAAGGAATCCTGCATTTCTCTTTCTTAAACACAGGGAGAAAACCTGGAGGAGAATGAGGCTGTACAAAAGAGACAGAAAAATAAAGTCATGGCTTGCTGAAAAAGCCTTCACTGCTTTGAGAGGAGAACTTGAGCAGGCCCTCTGTGCACAGCAGTGAAAAGAGCACTGAATTCCTGCTCAGCCTCAGCTGCAGCCTTCCAGCAGGCAGGAGAGATCCAGGGGACAAACTGAGGGCCCTGTGCAGATACAGGAATTCAGAATCCAGCTACAATGACTGACCTCACCTGTCCAGACACTGCTCCCTCCCTCCTGTGGGAGGAAAAATCAATGTCTCAAAGCATTTTTGAAGCTGTCATTTAAAAATAAAAACCCAAACCCAAGAAAACCACACATGCACAAAAGCCCACGTGCAGTCAAATTTCAGAGTACCCGTCACTGTACATTGATTTAATTATGACATTTCCCACTCTGCTGTGCAGGAAGATCATCTGTGAAGAGTTGAGCAGGGTGCAAACATTTAAATCACTTGGCTTTCAGCTCACCACCTCAGCAACTCAGAGGCTGGTTGCATCCATGAGGTGTTGACTCTTGCAAATGATTTGTGGTGTTGAACTTCATCAGGCAAAAGGAAGTGTAAATGACCATGAGACAAGCCAGGACAGAGAGGAGTCTTCACCCAAATTTAAAAAGCTTGGGGTCTGTAGTTCTGAGTTGGCTTTTCAACATGTAGTAAAAATAGTAAATGTAACTCAATGCAAAAAAACTCCCTCAAATAAATCAGAAAACCCACCAACAAATCCTGCTCCAAACCACCTCAATATCCATATAAAGCAACTGTTCAGATGCCCACGGACTCTGTACCCTGTGGCAACATCCCAAATCATTTTATAACACACCCTCACAATTTCCTGGCAGCAAATAAAGGACACCTGATTGTCCCTATGCAACACTATTTCCCTGACTGCCACAACAATCCCATAACCTTGTCAGGAGGTTCTGATTGTCCGAATGCACCTGATCAAAAGCCACCTGCAGTCACCTCCTGGCTTCCCTGCCCTCCCTTGCTCAGACACCTGACAAAGAAAAGCCTGTGGTCACATCCAGATCATTCCAACTGCAACCTGCCTCCAACTTGGAGAGACAAAACTCTGCCTTTGGGCTTCAATGGGCAGTGGATGAACTTTATCATCCCAGTGCTTTAGTGAAGCAAATGTTCTGCAAAAGAGCTTTTTAAAACCACTTCATCACTGTGCAGCAATTTGGGCATATTTAGCCTAAGACACAGTGGCTTAGACAAAGCTCCAGTTACTGGGATGGAACACACTTTGCCACAGTATATAATTAATAACCCATACACAGTCAACACACTTGTTTAACAACAAAAGACTCATTGCCCACGTGCACCATTAGGAAGCAAGTGGGAGCAGAACATTATGCAGTGCCAGTCCAATTAAACTTAAAATCTATGGGAAAGGAGTAAAAAAGCACACAAATATTACAGCCAAGTAGACTAATAGCCCACAATCACAATTTTAGTCTGTGTCTCAGGCTGTCAAAGCACTGAGTAACTGTCCAATTAGTCATGGGAGAGAATGGCTGTTGTACTCCCTGCGACTGAGAACGTTTCAACACCATCCCCCAGAGTTACTCCCTCTGTGCTCAGCAGCCTTTCCACATTGTACAATCCATCCATCACTTACCTCAGACCCCTTCTTTTTTCAACCCATTCTCTAATTTTAGTTTGCACCACTAAGTACTGCTCCCCACCCTTGGGCAGAGATTGGATCCTGCTGTTTGTTTCTGCCTCTTTTCTTGCTGATTTGGTGACTCTGCACAGAATGCACTAATTCCCTATGAAATAAACTTGCAGGAGGAACAGAGGAACCAGGAGGAAAATGCCACTAGAACATCTCTGGCTTCTTGGTCCATCATCAGCTGCAAAATACACAAAGGTCTCCATCTGCTTTCAGTCATCAGCTGGAAGCCCCAGACTTGGATCAGCATCTAAGCCTGGTCAGTCCTGTTGTAGCCACATCCTTCCAACTCAAACATGCTCATACCTTGCTGGCTGTGGTACAAACGCTGTGGCACTTTGCCCACTCACTAATGGCTTCCCCATGGCTATCCCAGGGCAGGAGGAGGTCACAGAGCCTCTGCAGATACCCAAAGCTTTTGCTTTCACTTTTCACTCACTTTACTTTGTCTTGCCTTAAAGGCTTTTCCAATTTTATGCATCTTAACCACTTTGAAAAACAGTATTTGCCATCGTTACAACACAGTGGAAAAGCTTTTGAAAGGCAGACAATGAGCTGGCTCTGCTCTCTGCAAAGCCTCAATCAAGAGGGAAATGGCAGGCAATCTTTCACATAATACAAAAGGAATGTTTCTAAGGGACCACAGTTTAATCTATGCCAAACACCTCTGAACAACTGGATGGGTCACGTGCTTCTTCTTCATTTAACAGCCACAATAGAGCTGTTATTCTGCCCCCCCTGTTTTCCAGCACACACTAAATTAACCCATGTCACCGAAACGCCAAGGGAGCTCATTGCAGAGAGGCACTTGTAACACAGTCTAGAGCAGGTAAAAACTTCCACCTGTGGGTAAAGAAAAAGCAAAGGAGCTTTAAGAAAACAACCTGTGAGCATTCCAAGAGAGGTGCACACCGTTCTCCACTGCTCTCTCAGTGTTTTCCACAGCAGCTCTCAGGAGCGTTGTATGGCTGTAAAGAGCTATAAAATTACTTATGCTACAATCAGGCACTTCATGGAAGATGTGCTTATCAAAAGGAGAGTTATAGAGGTCATGCAGGAGGATTTACTGTGTAGAGAAAACAGGTACTATCTACTACACAGCCTCTCTTTGGTCTTCTCTTTGCCAGAGAACAGACACAGCTCTTCCCCTTTATTCTGAGATGGGAATGCTTCTTTAAAACATTCTTGAGGTTTTTCACCTGGCCAGAGATCCTGCCACTTGTGGCAAAGCTCAGAAATTGTATCAGTTGTGTTATAGATTTTCTGCAAAGAAGAAATTACTGCCATGACCTGCAC
>VYZS01004574.1:0-70443 GCA_013400695.1 Neodrepanis coruscans | reverse complement strand
TATTTTTATAGAAATGAGCTTATTGTAAATTGGCATACTCTGCTGTGTGTGCAGCTTTCTGTGCCACACAGGGACCACAGGGCATTACTGGAGAGGGCAGAGATGCCACTGCCACAGGGAGTGGCTCAGTTTTACCTTGTCCTGGTGTAAGGATAAGCATTCCAGGATTCCTCCTCGACTCTCAGGGCTGCTTTGGGCAGTATGGAGCGGAACCAGCTGGGGATGTGCATCCCAATGTGATACACCTTGTGAGTGTACTGCCCATTGCCCCCTGGCCCATCCACGTAGGGCCTGTTCTCCAGGATCTCCACTCCACTGCCTTCCCCACATGTCTCCTCTCTGCTCTTTTTCTGGAAGGGAAAATATCTCACATTAGTCTTGCCAAGTTGGACATACCGGGCACTGGGGATGGTTTTTAGAACTCCTCTGGAGCAGAGAACTGTAGTAACACCCTGGCATCAAGATTACCAAACCTAGAGGTTATAAAAGAAAAATTTAGAAACATGTCTGGCCAACACAAAAAAAGTGGTTTGATTTATTGAAGGACCTGTAAAAATTTTGATTTGGATGCTAAATTTGAATACAGCTTGAATGGAGACCTAATGACACCTCAATTCCTGCTCTGCAACAGGTTACACACCACAGTGCAAACCTTGGCTCCAACTGTGAACTGCCCAACAGCACAAAATCCTTTGGCATCAGCAGTTGACACAGCAAAGGGGAGTTTGTTCAACCTGGCCCATCGCTGCGATGGTGCAGCAGTGTGAAGAACTGCACATGCACCTGGTACAGCACCATCTCAGGCTGGACACCACGAGGAATTTCTTCACTGAAAGGGTGGTCAGGCATTGGAAGGGGCTGCCCAGGGAGGTGGTGGAGTCCTCATCCATGGAAGTGCTCAAGAAACCACTGGATGTGGCACTCAGTGCTCTGGGCTGGTTGACAAGGAGGTGGATGGGTCAAAAGGTTGGACTCAGTCTGGGAGGTTTTTCCAACCTCAATAATTCTGTGATCACAGTGCTGGAGACTATTCTGTGACCAAATCCCACAGGATCTGGGGGCTTGTTGTATGTGATCTGGCCTGGCAGCAGCTCTCCAAGAACAGCTTGGAGACTCTGCTCTGCTAATTAAGATGTTTAGAAGAAACAACCCAAGTTTGCCAGACTGAACACTGCACCCCCTGGCAGCCTCCAGATCTTGGCTTATTTGTAGGATTGTCCTTCTTTGAGAGACCTGGCAAAAATTCCCTCAATAAAAAAAAATACTGATTTCAGTGCTTCTAAGATGAGCTAGAAGCAAACCAAATATTTATTAATTTCTAACACATTTCAGCAGATTGGATGATGTATAACCTTCATCATTTCCAAACAACAGATTCATAGTTTGCATTTTGAGTTTATTGTTTGTATCTGAGAGCAGAGTACTCTGGAAATAATGGGAGGAAAAAAGAAATTTTATACCAAGAATCAACTGTGACATCTAACACAATAACAACTTCTCATTTTTGGCATACAAACAATTCAAAGGATTAACAGAAAATTATTAGTAAGATGCAAGAGATCAACTTCTCATCTTTTGAGGACAAGATGATAAGCCAACAGAGCTACTTAGAAGCAAAGAGCCCTGTTTTTAAAGAGCTCTCAAGTGATTTTAAATTTAAACAATCATAACCAACAAACCCAAATAACTCACAATCTGAATAGTAATTTTTTCCCCACTCTACAAACTGCAATAGGAAAAAAAAACTAGAAAAAAAAGCACTTTTTTACAGTTTGTTTCTAACACTCAGCTGGCAGTTCATTAAAGCACAGATCCTCTTCAAACAAACTACTGCCTTTCAGTTCTTATATAAGCACTGACCAAGTCCTGTACAAATATTTATGACAATAACATTAAATAATCTTGATGACCCCGAAATCTGGTTAATTCAAAGGTCTCACAAAAGGCAGTAGCCCAGCCAGCAGAGTGAATGTGTCAGACAGAATAACCACACAGCATCTGCTCTGAACTGTTGATACAAATTATGGAGATCCAGAGTTTTATTATATGGCACAGGCACGTGGAAATCATCAGCAAAGGGAAGATGGGGTCTCTTTATGTCCATTATTACATGTAGAATTCTACAGATGAACTGAAACCTCCATTCTTGATTGCACAGTTAAAGCAGTTCCAGTTAATTCTGCAAGTCCTCCTTTGGAGCCAAAGCTCATTGATGAGTGTTACATACACTTGTACAGCTGACTCTGCCTTTCCCTGTTTAGCCAGTTTGAACAAAAATGACTCTGCATGGAGATGAGCTGCCTGGTTCTCATCCCACAGCCAGGACCCTGATGACCTGACATATCACCCAGTTTTTTCTTTACATTAATACTTCCACAAGCAGCTTTCCCACATGATGTGGTACAGTTAACACTCAGGTTCTCAGCCAGAGCTGTGTGATGGTGGGAGATGGTGGGGGTGGAAAGTGCTCTGGGTCCCAACACTGTCGAGCAGACAAAGAAAGGAAAAACTCAAGTTNCCTGTTTAGCCAGTTTGAACAAAAATGACTCTGCATGGAGATGAGCTGCCTGGTTCTCATCCCACAGCCAGGACCCTGATGACCTGACATATCACCCAGTTTTTTCTTTACATTAATACTTCCACAAGCAGCTTTCCCACATGATGTGGTACAGTTAACACTCAGGTTTCTCAGCCAGAGCTGTGTGATGGTGGGAGATGTGAGGGTGGAACAGTGCTCTGGTCCCAACACTGTCTGAGCAGACAAAGAAAGGAAAAACTCAAGTTCACTGAGACTCTTTGTGAAAGTTCACATCCCATTTCTGATTTCTGGTTATTTCTCTCACTTCTATGCACCTGCAGACAACTGCAAACCCTGTTCTGAGAGGAGGAAGAGTTTCCTCCTTCAGCCTTTCCAGATGACCAACTCCAGCCCCCAGTTTCAAACCTTAAGCACATTTTGGCCCTACACACTCCTCCTCTACTTGTCATTTTATCTCCATAAAATATGACAAGGGCAGCAAGAATATTTTTTTTAGATGAATGTGAAACAAGAGCTGTAGCTCTGCTGACAAAAAAAAGAAAAATCAGAGATTATACCCCAAACTATCTTTAGAGCCAGGACTTTTGAGTCAGGCCAAATTTATACTCCAAGCACAACACATTGCTGGGAAGGATAGTATGATCAAAAAGAAACTCCACACAATAAACCCACACAAAGCTGCTTCCCAGCCCTGCACACTCTCATACCCACCAGATTGCAGAGAAGACAAGTGAGGGAAGGAAGAGCCAGAGTCACATCAGATGGTCAACAATACAATTACTGACCAGTCACAAAGACAAAAAGATTTCTTTCCCATCTAACAAAAATAAAGCCACATGCACTTGAGGGACCATTTGATAGTCTGGGTGTGAGTGGTGCTGTGAAAATGAAGCACTTGTGGGAGTGAAGAGCAATTTGCTCTGCAGCCACAGAGCCTCTTCATGCCTGTTGTGACTGAGCTACAGCCTGGAGGGGGCTCCTTACAACAAAGTGGTCTGTAAACAACAATTAAAAAAGAACCATTGATTAGGAAAGCATTTGGCTTGAGAAGTGTCTGGCAGGCCCTCTCCAAAGGATATCTGCTGGGGGGGGTAGATGTGGAGGTGTTTTAGGGTCACTCTCCCAGGTTTCAGCCTCACAGACCCCCGTGAGAAGCTGAGACTTTATTTAGCAGATCAGTGTGTCATTACTACTCCCCACTAACTGACACAGCATCTTCCCTCTCTATAAATACCTGAGGAATGGTCCCCAACCAAATCAAAGAGGAGATGACAGCCCTTCTATGCAGGTTACCTAAGCCATGATCACAATAAACCACCTTACATTGTATTACACCAGGAAATCCAGTCATCCCTTCGCAAGTCCCTCTCTTCTGCTGGTGACACTCCATGTTCTGCACAGCCCCATCAATAGCTTTTCAGGACAGATGGTGACACAGATCCCTTCTAGCTAAAGTAATAGCATTAAATTACTCATAACAGGGAACCCAGAGAAGCAGATGCACCATGATTAGCAAGAATGCCAGTTACTTAAAGGCTCCTATTAAAATAAATCTCTTGGCACAGCAGCATAGCATGGGACACAGCACATGACCCCAGCACAGCAATCAGAAATGAGTAATTCCCATGGATGTCACTTAACCACTGGGCAAGCCTAACCCCATTTATCATCTGCCCTTCACAACAAACTGCTGGAAACAAAGCTTTCCACCAGCAAAGGCAGGTTGATCAGTTCTCAGATCTTCCATCCACCTTCCCCAGTCACACACGTTCCTCCAACAAACATCCTGGTGAACAGCACCAGGTGACTCAGTGCAACTTGGGTGTTGTTCTAGGGGGACACAGGTCCCTAAAAGAAGGATGGGTGATGGCAATGGAAACCTTGTATCCTGGTATCCCAGCCCAGACTGTGCACAAGCAGAGAATCTCTGCAAACAGCTCCTGAAGTTGTCTTTTTTTAATTCTAACTTACTACTTTGAGATCTGAAATGATACTGCAGAGAATGGTAAAGGCTGCACAGTGAAAACGAGTGATCCAGGCATTGTTTTAGCTTTCAAAAATAACTTATAGCTATAATCTTACCTTGTTTACCACTGATTATTGTTCACAGTACAATCTCTCAATCTAAATAAGTGATTACAAAAGCCTGAGATGCTTTAGTTTCCCCATGAAGCTCTTTCATCCTCACAGCAGTGCAGCCACACAGGGGCTGACTCTGAGGACTCATGAGAGTTTTGATTGGAGATTACTCCAATTATGAAGACTGACAGCACTTGACAGCCCTATTGTCCATGGATAATGAAGACACAAATCATTGTCTGGAAACAATAACCAGAAGATCTTTTTCTTTTGGTGGTGTTTTATCCTTCAAGTCCCACATGGAAATGGGGTATTTTGATAGTCCAGACAAATTCTTCTGGGACAAGGCATTAAAATAACACTGAACTCCTGGGATTTTTTTTTTTTTTTAGCCCACTTAGATACAGATTTGGATACAAGAAGTTTCCAGCCGGCTGATGGTTTCACTTAACAATGACAGCAAAGGCATCTCTGTAACCACAGAACAAGAACATGACAGCAAACATCCCCAGAGGATCCTGCTAACATTCCTGCTCACATTGTGGCAAGGGAGGCTGAGAAAACATTTCCCTATGACCAATTACCAGGTTTTTTTATTGTTTTGGATGCTAAGGCCACCACAAATACCAATTAAGCACCCAGAAACAGACCTGCCCTCTGGGAAGCAGAGGAAGCCTCAAGTGCCTCACGCAATCCTCCAGACCACAAAAATGCCTGAGGCTGCTCAAGAAGGATGACTCCTGCCAGCACTGGAGAGCTCTGAAGACTTGGTTCCACTAATCAGACCTATTCTGCTCAGTTTTAGAAAGGAAAAATAGAGACACCTAAGGTACAGAGGGCTGACTAACAAAATGTAGGCTGGGAGAGGAATTAACTCCTTGTTTTCCATCTCTTCCATATGATAAGGGAAAAATATTTCCAACTGCCTCCAGCTGGACATTACTCAGGCTGAGAGATATTTCGCTCTTACAGCTGATTTTCCAAAGCATTGCCTTTTCCCCATCACCCACAGCCTTCCTTGATGTGCTGCAGGCAGCTCCTTACCAGCCACCACCATCTCCTACCACGGGCACCACGTACTGGGAAGGCACCAGTGAGACTGGGACTGGTGCCTTGCACAGGGTAAAACTGCACAGAACAGCTGGGAGAGGTTGTAAGTGAAGCAGCTTGTTAATCTCAGCCATGTCACTGGGTTTCTTGTGGCCACAGCAACACTAATAAAACGTGACAGCACCACCTCAGCCAGAGCTGCCACAGGCCAGGATTAAGCACCTAAAACCAGAAATCCAATGATAAGAGACACTGGGAAATACCAAAAGTTCCCAGCATGGTTATTCTCAACACACTTTCCCAGCAGAGGATTTCTGCACATGGGTAACATGTCCAGTGAGGATGTGTTTGCTCCCAGTGTGTCTGTCCTGCCCTCAGCTGTCTCTTGCTGTGTGTGACTCAGCTCTGTGTTCTGTTAACCACTCCTTTCTGAGCATTTGAGCTGACATCTAATTCATTATGAGCAATCTGCTTTCACCACCAGCAACCTCCTGCCTGCTGATGCAGATCTGATAGACCAAGCCCCACTAATGGTATTTACTGCAGGTAATCAAAAAACAAGTCTTTGACTGGGGAAACAAAATGTTGGTTTAACCTAAAAGTACCCACAGTCCCCAAGTTGGTTTAGTTTCTGTTTTTTCTTTTCAAAACGTGTGTCCAAGACCTGAAACACTCCATTAAAATCAGATCAGTAAAACCAGGGCAACACCTGAGCAAAATTCTTTGTCCAGAGTGGGAGAAGGGAGCAAGGAGAGGGTGCTGTTCCACTCCTACAGAAGCCAAGAGGTAGAACTTCCTTCTCATCACATCAAAGCCAACATAATTTTATCAGTGCACAACATGTTCCAAGAGCAAACAGGAAGCTACAGGAATTAAATTAAAAATAAAAATCACCCTTACTGTTATTAACTCAGGAGAGTGCTGGAGCAGAACAGCACACACAACTTTTTGCTGGCAAAGGTTTTTTTGTGCCCCAGTTAGAACAGCTGAGTCCTCTCACATTAAAGATGATGGAGTCAACAAGAGAACAGCATTTTGAAGAAGGAGAAAGTAACCTGAAGACACAGAGCTGGCAGGGCTACAACCAGTACGCAGATCTTTCAATCCCATTTCAGCACCTAACCATGATGCAAGTCTTCTTCACTGGGCTGGAGCAGGGACCTTCAACAAAATACAGGCAAACAGTCCTCAGAGAAGCTTCTCCACTCCTGTTTTGTAGGAACTGAGCAGAGTCTTAATGGTTATACAGGAAAGACAATCTTAAAGGTAGGCAGCAGTTCAACAATGGGAGCCCTGCTACCCCAGGGATGGGTTTTAACAGCACTTTTGAGCCTGCACTTTGTAAGGTACAATCAGAAACAACCCACAGCAAGTGAGACTGACAGTCCTGCAGCAACAAAGCTGCTGAGGACAGCAAGGGACTCGAGTTTTGCTCTTGTTACTCAAAGCAAGCCTTGATCTGTTCACCACACACAGTTGAGTTAAAGAGAACCCACCAGGATTCCCCCCCCCTCTCAGTAACACCATTCCTGCCCTCTCAGAAGTTGTGGGCACCACAGGACCATGTGCACCACGTTGTGCATGCAGGCAACTCCAGCCTGCAACATCTGTTTCCATGGCAATGGGGCTGCATCAGCAAAGCCTGGGTTTAGTTCAGGCCACCCTCACTCAGGCTCCACTCCAGAGCACACCAGTGATGTCACCAGTAACCATGGTGCCCACAGCTGAGCCCTCCCTGTGCCCTCTGTGCTCTCACACATCCTTCACAAGCCTGACAATTGCTTTAATCCAATTAGTGCTGTTAAAAAAAAAAAAAAAAAAAAAAATTTNAAAAAAAAAAAAAAAAGAAGGGCCAGTGTCAATACTTATTTGGGAAAGGAAGGTTAGTTTGAGTCAACGAGATAATGATCAGAACATGAGGCTTTACAATAAGCACTTTGACTCGGAGCCTCATTGCACCAAACCTGAAAACTCTGAGAGAGGGGGGAAAAAAATCTGTTCCTCATCAGTGGCTCCATTAATAAAAGGAAAAGAACAGCTGTTTTAAACACCTCCCTTGTAGGTTTGATCAAAGGCTGGGCAATGTGCAGTGTCTCATTCCATCCAGGCACTACTCTGTCCCCCAAACACTGCTGAACACAACTCTGACAGTAACCCATAAAGCAGTTATTATCCATCTTCCAACCAGCACTGATCAGCTGCAACTTCCAGGAAATTTCCCCTTTGGGTCCTTCCCAGTTTTGCAGGGAGCAGCCAGCTGACCATTCCTGTCTGCAGCAGGGATATTATGGGGAAAATCCTCCCTCAGTTTACCAAGCAAGAACCAGGACTATCACATCACCCAAAAACTGCTGGCCTGTCATCCCATCCTTCCACCCCTGCTTAATGCTGCCTTCAAGGACATAGCAAGCACACAAGGAGAAGAGGATGTCACCCAGGAAGGCTCTTCTTGCCAGAGAGAGGCACATGTAGAAAGCTGGGTGTGCAGAAGGCCCTGGAGAAGGGACCACTCCCACCCAAGCAAGTGCATGTGAGCTGAGCTGCAGCTGCAGCACCATCACTCTTGGCTGCTTTTCTTGTAATGGAAAACACATTTTTTAGAAAAAGCCCTAAAAATTAAAGGCAGGACAAGCTGTCAGCAGCAGCAGAGTCCCACAAGATGGAGCAGAAACACATGCAGCATCAATTTGTACAAGCGTTGGAGGCACTGCATTATTTAGAATCAGGGCCAGGTATTAATGACGCTGCTCGTACAAAACCGGGATATTTTGGGGACAATCAATTGTGCAGGATCATAAATAATTTACTGCATTAAGAGAACCATTCTCATGGCCACTCATTCATCACTTCACCTCACAAAGATGCCCAGTCATACTCCCTCAGTCAGGGCTGGATGTGCCAGAGGCACAGGAATTAGTAATCACTCGACTGTGGAGATACCTCAAACTTGTTTATGCCACACTCTCCATCTTTCAAAACGTCTCCTACACTTCCAGCTCAGTATTTCATCCACTTTAAGTATTTCCTTCCATGTCTTTAAACTGATTTTTCACTGTATTGACTATTCCACAGACACTGTGTGAATTACTGTCCTTGGTTTAACGGGAGGCAAAGCAAGTTGCCCATTAGAATACTGTGAGTCAGAGACAAAATTTCAACTCAGGGTGTTTGGAATCAATTCTAACCCTCTGACTATATCCCTTAGATTTTAGGAACCCAATGCAATTGTTCATTAACAATAGCTGTATCCTAAAATACCTGAGGACTGGATTAAAGAAATCCTCATGGTTTTCCTAATACTTCATTCATTACTTGCCTTTGGGTATTTGAGAAAGTGAGAACCTAATCCCAGTCAAGAGTCAAGACTTTGTCCACACACCAGAAACCTTCTTTCATAAGAATAAAAAAATAAAGGAAACAGGATTTTTGACAGCCAACAAGCTCAGGAGGATTAGCAGTGCTGCATCCTGTATTAAAACCAGTGCAAATCTGGAGTTTAAAATAACATTTGTGTAATAAACCTTATCTCAGCTTCACTCAGTTTTGTCAGAGAAAGAGAGCACACGAGTGAACTGTCAAGGAAACAGATTTCAGAGTAGTGAACTATCTTTTTTTGGAATATGAGATGGAATCACAGAACTGTTCCAGGATAACAACTACAAAACAAGAAATGAGGAAAGGTAGAAAAGGTGTTTTCTATTTTCTATATGTTTTCCCCAAATTATAACCTGTATGGGGTGTCCTGTCACCTGTGCAAATGAGACTTCCCAACTTCATTAGCACTGAATGTACCTGGACCACCCTTGTTCTCACAACTAAACAAGTGTCTTCATCTCCTCTTCCAGAAGAATGAAAGTGCTCATGATCTTACAAAGAAAAGGCTATGAAAACCAGAAGAAGAAAAAACACAGAAACCACAAGTTTTTAATGCTGCAGCATCAACACCGGGGGAAAAGCTTCAAACCAGGCTTTGCTTTCAGACTTGTGAGCCTTGCAGGGTCTCTGGAGCTCTCAGCAGTGTCACCTGCTTTCAAATTAAAGCATATATGTCTGTCTGTCCAGATGGCCAAGGCATCTGCATGTACAACAAAAATAATCAGCCATCCAGCTCTTCAGTGTCAAGAGATAAAGGGTTAGTTTGCTTTCCCTCACTCATTCAATCTTTCACCATCTGCTGAGCCTGCTGGCAACTGCCCAGGGAGCTGAGGGTTTAAGGGACACAACTTTTACACCTGGGTATCAGGACAGGGCCTCTGAATTACCACCACCAAGCAGGTTTTTCAGCCTGTTCTCAATGGAGCTTCACAGAAATGAAGGAGAAAACAGGACAGTGCAGAGGTCTGGAGAGGGAAATGGTGGACAAACCATGATCCTTTGGAAGGGAGGAAAGACTTGGGATTCTCCATCAGCAGTCAGGACAGGGGAGTACAGCACACTGCAGATGCCTGGAACACACTCTGATTTTTCAGGGAAGGCAATAAATGCACAGCCCTGGAGGACTGGAGAAGAGAGGCTCTCATGGTTAAAAGATGAGAGGAGATCTCAAATCCCAGGATCCTGCCAGAGTCCAAAAGGCAGCAATGAGCAGATGGGTTCTCTCTCATGGATTGCCTCAAACAGGGGCCAGAGGCCTCCTCCAGTTGTGGACCCTCAAAGTGATGAATGACAAAGTATTAACTTTATTAGCTGGTAAGGATGACACCACATCTTAAAATAAGTCTCATCCTCAAAAGGTAATCACCAGGTCCAGAAGAATATTTTTGAAGTACATTGTCTTTGGAGGAAGGTCACAAATACTCAGAAATCTGTGTGGACAAAATGGGGACCAAAGTTATTTACAGCAGACAAGTAAGCCCTGCACACTGATATAAAAAGTTTTAATAACAAGAGTAATTTTCGTGCCTTATGAAAGGATCAGAAGGGCAACAGTCCCTCGGAATCTCCTGGCATATGGAAGCACAGCCATGAATGTTATTAAGATGATAAAGGCACTGACCTTTGGCTAATAACATCTTGATCTTTCTGACAAATGCATTCAGATCTCATATTCCAGCTTTTATGAAACAGAGACTCAACATTAATGTGTGCACTGTGAGGGGGAGGTGTACAGAAAGGGAGGTTCCATGAACACACAAGAAAAGGATGCCAGTGTTCCAAGAAAGGAAAGCTGCTGAGATAAAAAGGATTCTTAGAAGGGGAAGAATTAAGAGACCCTTTAATAAGATCTCTTTGATGTGTAACACAGATGATCCTGTCCCTTTGTGCCCAAGAGGTTTCACCCTGCTGAGACTTGAATTTTCATCCCTTTGATGGGATGTGCAGAGTCTGAGAAGACACCCAGGACAGAGACCTTGCCTCCAAACTTCTACAGGAAGAAAGAAATCCCTACAGATGGTTACAGTTGTTCCCTCCATAAATGGTTTGTACTTCACTAAACTCATTCCAACACTCACCTCCAGTTCCTCTCTGCTCAGGACAGGAGGCTGCAGCTTCCCCAGACCAAACCACAGCCCATGGACAACTCTCCAGGCTGAGTTTATCAAGAGATCTCCTACTCTTGGAAGCAGAACAGGCTTTTAAAAGTGCAGGCTGATTTTAGGAAAAGTTACATGAAAGGAGGTACAAAGAATGATTTCACTGTTTTGAAATATTTTGTCTGTTTTATGCACCAGAATAAAACCAGGTCACAGCAGGAAGGAAGATCACTGATTCTGAGCTCAGATATAAAAATTAGTATGTTTTAATTTGGACATCAAGAGACACAAAAGCTCAGCAATGATGCAGAAGGCCCTTGTGCCCATGGAAAGGCTAAAATCCAACTGCTCTGCAGCCAGTGCAGAAAGGGCTCCCAGCCTGGAGATGCTGACAAGGCTGCATGAGAGGTTTCCCATGAAAATGAGGATATTGAGAGTCTAAAATTTAATAGAGAAAAACAATTGCATTCAGATCTGCTGGGCTTCAAGCAAGCCAAGGGTACATTAAGCCCTTGCTGTAATGTAAAATTAACTCATTTAGGGAAGAGTTTAAGTGCTGCTTAAAGTACTGAAACCACTGACTCTGTAGATAATACTTCAGAAACCAGCAGAAAGCAACTTGGAAGACTTTTTGCTCTCTCGCCTCAAATTAAAACCAAAAAAAAAAAAAAAAGCAAAGCATCAGGCCACTCACTTCAGTTTTCACAGCTTTCTACACCAGCCTGGAGAATTTGAAGTGTAAGAGGAATTACAGAGCAACATGGGCACACCTACAATGATTTATTGCACATCTCACCTGCCCAGTGGCGCAGAGAACCAAGAGAGATGCTGGGTTATCCACTGCACAATTTAAATTCCCCCATCCAGCAAACACAGTAAATATGAGTACAGCCTGTTCCCATTTCATGGAAGGAGCCTTTGCTACTTGGGCATGATGTGCTTACATCAAATCTGGTGGAAATTTTTGTTAAGGCTTCTAAAAAAAAAATAAAATGATGAAAGACCTTTTCATTGCAAAGCAAAAACCTACAGGAAAATGCTTTTGAAAAGCAACCACGATACTACAGCTTCAATCTGGACATCCCTGCCCACAAGGCTTTGAGGCATCACTTCCACTGAAAGGGCTCAGGGGAGAAGGGCCTTCTGGAAAACTTCCATTTGGATGATGCTGAAATCTGGGAAAATTTATATCTGGACAAACAAAACGAGGCAGCTTTATACCAAGTGGTTTGGAGTTTAATGGGAATCTTCACTCATGAGCTCCAAGTTAAACAAGTGATCAACTGCAAGCACAAGGCTTGAGGCTTCCTGAAACCCTTGAGGAATAATTGTGACATGTTTTAGTGTTGGAGAAGTGCTTCTTCCAGGACCAAGCTGCCCCCACCAATTACACCCCCACACTCTACATAACAAGTGTCTCTTTGAAATGAACCTTTTGCTTGTAGAATTGCTCCTCTCCTCAGGAACTACCTTAAACCATCCTGTTCTACATTTCAGCCCAAGATTTCTAAGAAATGCCTCTTCACTGCTGTTTCATACAGATATCTCAGCTTGTTCCCCTGAGGGGGTTCAACACACAGAACTTCCTTCTCCTGTGGCCTCTTCAGATGTTTCAGAGGAAAAATAAAAAGACAGACATGAAGCACTTTTTCATTCTCTAAAAAGGATGAAGCCACGCTGCCCACAGCTCCCTCCCCAGTGCCTCTCTTAAAGACAAAACCTCCACTTTTAATTCAAAGTGAAGAAAAAGGACACTTGACATCCTTGTCTAGGAAAAGCTCCCATTGAAACCAGCAGGAGTCTTTCCACCAATTTCAGAACAACTGAAGCAAATTGCTACCAAACTCTGCCCTGAGTGGGCTTCCTGCTTTTTGGCTTTTTCAAATTTGAGCTGAAACTAGTATTGTCAAGAAAAAGCACAGCTAACTTTTCCTCTTGTGACACAGTAAAGTCACTTTTTTGCCATCCCCTTCTCCAGCTCCCCTGGCTCTTGAGCTCCAGGCAGTGTTTCCAGCTTAGCTCCTTGCTCCAGAAAAGCAGAGGGAGATCAAAGACCTGACTTGCACCAGCTATTGCACTTGATCCAAGAGCAAACCTTACTTTGCTGCTTATCAATGAAGTAGAAAATTAAAGCAGGGCTGGATGGCAATTAGGAGATGTAGTTTCTCAAGCAGTTTCCTGGGCTGGTGAACTTCCCCTTGCATGAAACCCTAATGGCTTTATCATTTCCTTTGGACATTAAGATATGGCCAAAATCACTGTCAAGTAACAAAGCAGAACCCAGTGTTCTGCTGTAATGAGATAAAAATAAGCAATTTAACTTCTGAAATCAAAAAGCAAATTCATCACTCTGGCCAAGTCCTCCACATCTCCCAGAAGGCCCCAGGGACACTCCTGAGTTAAGGATTTATCCTCTGTTAAATCTGGTGGGCTCCTCCTCCTCAATCAGATCACTCTCCCCTGACTCCACTGCTCAGGGACAAGTTCTGCACATCTGATACTCTGCTGCCATCCACCAGCCCTTCAATCAAAGCAGCTCAGCCAAATCAGGAAGACAAAGTTGTTAACAAATTAATTACAGCAACACTCAAAAGCAGCCACGAGTCAGGAAAAGGTGCAGAAAAATGTTTACTTGTTTGTGCCAACATTTAACATTCAGGTTGAACAGGCAAAAATGACATATTGGTGTCAGAAAAAGGAATTTGATTGTTACTACTGGAAAACACACAACATGCATTGTTGTAACAGTCAAGTGCATGAATCCTTAAGGAACACAACTGGATTGTTGGGGGAGAAATGGGGGAGCTGTGCTTTTGCTTCAGTTTGGGGGGTTTGCTTTTTTCCCCCCTCTCATTTTTAGGTTTTAAGCTGAAGCAGATTTTCCAAGCATAGTTTCATCCCACTTCAGGAAAGCAGAGTTCTCCTGTAAACTCAATATTAGATGTGTGTTTTGCTGGATGAGCAAAATCAAATTTTATTTAAAGCGTGGGACAATGAAATAACACTTCAGATTCATTTCCTCTGAAAACTGCTCCTGGTTGGATTTCAAACACTGGGAGAATATGGGCACAGAAGATTTCAGTTACAAAACCCCAACATTTTAATTAACTGCTTTATTGAAGGGAGGGAATTCAACAGAAATTCCCATCAGTGTTCAGAAGCCCATTAAAAATAATCTACATTTTATGCCTAAACTGATTAGTATCTGTTTCATGGGGGTATGTAAGCACAGAAATATTACATCTAGATTTCTCCCCACACTAAATTTGAAATTATTTCCTTGGTTTACTCTCTCAAAGTTATATTAGAGTGTTCCTTCCCAAGAGAAGAACACAATCCTTTGGTTTGCAGCTGGAATTGGCCTGACCAGCAACCACAGCCCACCTGGGAAGCAGTGGCTGTTTATTCCCTACAACTTCATCACTTCCAGGGAGGTACCCACACACTTGTGCTGAGTGTTCCCATAGGAACAGCCCATCCCACAGGTAGGTCCAACAGAGGTTCAGTAACTTCAGGAGAAGAGGAAGCAAGTCCCAGACTGGCGTTTGCATCACTCTCCCCACTTCTCCTTTATAAACACACAGCAAACCTCAAATTTAACACGAGAAATTCTAAGTAATTCAGCAGCAGGACACCCCCAGTCCCCATGTGAGGCTCCAGGGCCCTGCAGGGCTGAGGTGCCACTGACCTGGATCATGTAGAGCTGGGCGATCCGATATTCTTCCACACTCATTGGGAGGGGGATACGATATTCCTTTATGAGCATCTTGGACACACAAATCTTGTGTCAGCTCAGAAACACAACCCAAAAGCCTTCAGCAAAGGGCCCCTAAATAATGGCAAGGAAGTGCATCGAGGATCCCTGAAAGAGAGAAAGGGATGAAAAAAGAGAGAAGTGGTTATTTTCCATTCTTATTGCAGAACATCCTCCTAAAAAAAACAAAACTCAGGAGACAAACATTAATTTTTGTAAGAGCTATGAGCTTAATAGCAGGGAGAAGGATCCCTGGAGTGCCACCAGACCCTTGGCATCCAACTGAACAGAATCTTTGAGAATTTGGATTTGCTTCAGGGGATGCCATCAAAGCTATTACCCCCCTGACCTTTGCCACTGGACCAATCAGACTTTCATATGCAGCAGCATCTCCATGGAAAAGATGGGACAAAAGCTCCAAATGAATAGCCAGACCTTCTGCTGCCAGACAATAAAGTCTCTCTCCAGTGTCAGCAACACAGCAGAGATGCACCCACTCAAAGGCATCAGGTTTTATCCTCTAGATTCATTTAGTAGCAAGAAAATAATTAGACTTCCCCAGCCCTCAGTAACACCACAACAAAGGAAGTCATTTGGATTCTAACAATAAAGACAGCAGAAATATCCTTTTCTTCCCTGCTTTATTCTGAATTACTGCCTTGGTAGGATCCCTCCTTTTGCCTCAAAACACAGGCAAGATCCTCCTGTCAACACCAGGCTCATTTTTACACTCCCACAGCATGATAATAAAGCCAAAGATCAAACTGCAACACCAAATAATCCCATCAAACCACACTCCAAGAAAATTTAACAGAATTATTGCTGCAGAATTCAGGGATTACAGCATTTACTACACCAAGGGTCAAGGCAGGAACTTTTCAAATATTTTCAAGCCTCTCTATGGGCTGCTGATAAAAACAATAACATCATGTAAGTAAGTGGGGAAGGGATGACTGGGGAGGAAAAGAAGACACAAGAAGCAAAATGTCTGATCAGGCCAAGTCAACATTGGCAGGATCTGGTGACCCCTCTCCCATGACACAAAGCATTTGTCACCAAAATCCACCTTTCTGCTGTGCCTGCTTATTGAAATCCTTCAGACAGAGCTGCTGGAGCAAACTCCTAAAACTGGTGAAAAAACCCCAAAGAAGAAACCCAACCAATTTATCCAGTGGATTAAAGCTGTGATATGGGAAACCAGGAAACCACACCACTATCAACAACCCTCACTGCCAGTCAGTGTTTGCACAACACTTCACACCAACCTTTTACAAGGTTTAGAGAGGTTCAAACACAAGTCCAAGGTCACAGAGCGACCGAGGACACATCCCAGTGTTTATAACCCCAGTTTACTGCAGCAGCTCCCTGTTGGAGGCACTGCCCAGAGTATCCCAGCCAAGGCTTTCCTGACCCAGGCCTGTGCCCTGGTGCTCCCAGTTTGCTCCCCCTTTGATTGCCACAATTCTAATTTGGCACTAAAGCAAATCCATCCCGGACCGACCCTTCTGGAATCACGATCCATCTGTTGCTGCGTCATCTGAATGACTTATTTTCAAATTCAACTCTCTGCTGCCTTTTATTGCTGTCAGAGCAATCTGGGCACGTAGAGAGGGGGCACAAAAAAGTCTTTGCCATGGCAAAGCCTGAAGAGAATAAACTGCAGGAAGGCTGTGCTCCCCAGCATTGCTGTGGATGTGCAGGAGCCTGTGCATCCACACACACGTGCAGGATTTCCTCCATCAAATTAACCCTCCAGAACAGGTGCAGATAATCTCATTAAGTGGGTTTTAATTAGTGTCATGGCAAAGAACAACAGTTACTGCCAGAGGATGGATCTCAAGCACCAGGTCTGCAATGGCACAACAACAGAATCCCAACTTTTGGAGCAAATGGCACCGGGAGACTCAACTACATGTCTTGAGTAGTTTGTTATGCTTTAGAGATCTTTGAAAATCAGATTTAAAAGCTTCACTCCCCATTCCCCAAATGCTCTGAAAGCGATTCTGCTCCATGATCAGGACATCAGTCACGTCTGCCTCTGCTGCTTGCTAAAAACAGGATCTTATTATCGATTGGAAGAGATGAATAAAACAAAAAATAGAACCTAAAAAGCAATAAAATGGCAGGAAACCAGTACCAAGATGGAAAAAATGTGTTTATAATGAAGTGCCAGTCAGGTAATAATTCAGATGGCTGAGACACAAGAGGGTTTATTTTATTACAGACTCAAAGTTTGTGGCCCCAAGCAGACACAGCAGCAGCCTCACAGCGCCTGGTCGCAGCTGTAGCTCCTGCTCCAGCTTCCTGCTCAGCTTTTACAGGAGCTGAGGGTTCACTGGGATGTTCTCCTGCAGTTTCTTCCCTGTGATCAATGATTAAAAGGAGTCTGGGTTCAGCCTGCAGCTCTCTGAGCAGCAGCACGTCCTGATGATGAGCCCACTGTGTTCCCAAAATCCTCCCCTGGCAGCTGCCCACTCCAGCTACTGCATCCAGCACCCAAAAACTGGGTAGAAAACAGCCCTGGAAACACACTGAGCAAGGACCAAATCCCAACCTCAAACCAAGGGGGCAGCAGGGAAAGCATCTGGGACCAGCAGCCTGACCCTGAAGGAGACACAAAGAGAACAAACCTCACTTGTTTCTCTGGGTTTTAGCCAGATTGGCAAAAAAAAAAAAAAAGAATTATCAAGGTAAATTTGAGCTGAAAATAACCTGCCCTAATCCTTCCAAGAGCAGTGGAATCCTGATGGCAACACAAACATGGGTTTTCACCAGATTGAAATCTATGGGAACACCATTCCAGGTGGGACAGAGGTGACAAAATCATCCTTTCAGACAACTCAGCCTCCTTCCAAAGTCTTGGGACTTCACAGAGAATCAGCGCTCACCAAGACCAAACAAAACACAGAAGTTTGTCTGCAGGCATGATGAAGAGAAGAGAAAGCCCTTCTGGAAAGCAAGGGAGCCACCACACAGCTTTGGAAAGGGGTCTCAAAACACCAACTGTGTCCCTGGCACTTACCCACACCCAGGACACTGCCACCAGCAGCCAGAGGTGTTTGAGATGCTCCACGTGCTGGGATCAGCAAACAGCTGTTGTTTCACCACTGCATTTTGGCTGCCCAGCTCCTGAGCACTGAGCTAGACCTCCCCATGGGTTTGCCAAAGCCCTGGGAGCAGTGGCATCCAGAGGCTGTTTGCAAACCCCAGCCTGCAGCCACTTCCCAGCAAGAGGAAAACAGTGGTGACGCAGGACATTTCCAGACTGGCTGCTGCTCCTGCTACAGCCAAGTGGCACATTTGTACAGCCCCTTATTCAATTTAGACCCAGAGCTGTAGTAACTGTGAGAGCCAGGAGCATAATTTTATACCTCAATTATTTGAAAATCAGGTTCTCAAAGCATCATAATTATGCTGCAGAGTCAATATCCTGCTGCGATGAGTCAGGTCCACCCTGAGCCGCTGCTCGGGGCTGTCTGAAGGCTCACGCACAGCCTGCTGCAGCTACTTCCAATTTTTGCAGTTTCCCCTCACAACAACAAACTTCCTAAAAAAAATACCCTGGCTTTAAAAGCTGAGGAGGACTATCAGGACCTGCAGAAGCTGAGGAGATGAAGAGACCCAGCAGAATCTCTCTGTTTAACCCATGAACTCGTTGTTCACTTTGGGAAGCAGCAGGGCAGCCTCCCTGGTACTAAAGGAGGGAGCAGAGGACTGGTGACAACTGACAGCTTGTAATTAAGGGGTAAGAATCAGTGTGTGAAGGGTGGTTAAACTGTGCTCCTGGAGGGCTGGAGGCCAAACCCCAGCCAGGCTTTCCAGGCTGGCCCTGAGAGGATGGAAACTGAGTATGACAGCAGAAATCCCAGCTCCTTGATGTCTAGGGCAGGAAATCCACTCACACTGTGGGTTCAGGCTACAAAAAGGCTGTTACAGCTCTCTCAGCAGTCACCTCAATGACTAATTTTTGGCCAGCTCACGTTTTCCACGCTCAGGTTGCTGAGCACAGGCTTTTCAGGGCTGCAGTGAGGAACAGAACACACCCCATGGCTGCTGGAGCCCATTTGCAACAGAGAAAAAAAACAGGCTGAGATGCAAAGAGCAACTATAATGAGCTCTTTCCAGCCTCATGCAGGAGGATCGTTTTACACTATTATAAAGTTAAAAGAAAAACCCATCACAGTGGGTCACACAGCAGCCAGGGGCAGAGGCAGGTACCAGCCTCAGGTCTCAGGTTCTGACCACACACTGCCTGCAGAAGTTGAGAAAAATCTCTTCTACATCACCTTTATCCCCCACCAAGATGCCTCCTTGAGAAAGAGATAACCAAGAGCTGCTAGAATTGGTCCCAAGTGTGTCAAACACTTGGACTTTGGGAAGCAACAAGGGGCTTAGAAGCTCAGCCACCCTCCCTGTCCTGCAGAGTTCCCTGGAGGAGGATACAGGGCATGGCTGGAAGTGCTGCACCCAGACTGCACTTGGATTTATTTATGCCTTCAGAAGCAGCAGCATAAATGTGAAACAGATCCCCAGGACCTAAGTCAGCAGTTTTTGACGGCAGCCTCAATGCTCACACCTTGATTAATGCAGCAGTTTCCCTCCTGGCCCAGAGCAGTCTGGCTCAGCTTTATCTACCCAGAGAAGCTGTGCTGCAAAGACCATTCCCTTTATCACTCTGATCCAATGTGTCCACAGCATCCCTGCCTCTCAGGAGCTTTCCATCAGTATCTACAGATGGTTGTCAAACCCTGCTCAGCCCTTGCCCCAGCATTTTCTTTTCCAAGACGAAGAATTGTGAGAGCTTGTATTTCACCATTCCCTCTCTCCCCTCTTCTCCCAACCCCAAAGTGATCTCTCCAGAGTGATTGTTTCAAGACATCTTCACATTGAAAGGTTGAACTCCCCTAATATTTCTATTTAGTAGAATTTTGTGGCCACCATTATTTGCCATAACACTCATCACTGCTCTCAGAACTGCCTCTCACACCCGTGTGTGTGAGAAACTGAAGAGACAGAAGGAGCTTTTTAAAAACCAGCAGTTTTCAGTTTTCATAGCATAGGGTCATACCTACTGACTGACAGCTAAGCAGATTTAAAAACTCATCAGGCCTTGGGGGAAAAAGAAAACCAGATCAAAAGTTAAAGCTCCTTAAAAGTGCACAGTTCACACGCTGGGGGCTCCAAGGCCACTGTGTCACAGAGTGACGTTGGGTGCAGTCCCACATCTTCATCACACATCTGCCACATCTCCTGCACAGAGACATTTCTGTGCAGATGCTTACACAGCTGAATTCCATGACTGAGCTTAGATCCCATCTGACAGTGAATCAGCAGCTAATGAACATGTGCCCACACTGCACAACCACAACAATCCTCCAGCGCCGAGCAGATGGAGCTGGGGAGCTCCCTCTGCCTCCTTCCACGGGCTGGGCAGGGCAAAAGGACCAGCAGAACACATGTGGAAATCAGCTTTGCCCAGGTGTAAAGCCCAGGGCAAGCTCCAGGCTCTCAAAGGCACACGAACGCTGCTCGGTGAGACGGGGAGAACAAGGCGCATTTACTGCACTTGATCTTTTTCCATTATTAGATACAATTTGACGTCACTTACAGAATTTAAGAGCTCATTGTAAAGCAGACGTTTATTCCAGCTGAAGGATGGAAACAGTCCAAATGCAATCCAGCACCACTGGAGCTATTAAATCTTGTTATAGTTCAGTGGGCAGCCAAACACTGGCTGGAAGCAACACGAGGCAAAGGGGAGGGGGAGAAGTAACACCACAGCAAAGTGTGCACACACACCCACCACCTTTCCTCCTTAAATATTCCACAATAGCAAGTTGTTTCCTTGTACTTTCCATTCCTATTACTCCTTTAGGAAAACTAGACTCCCTTTTTTCTCCTTTCTAAGTGATGCACAGCCAGCCCTTGCCATGCACACACAGACCCCCAAAGGGATCAGGTGAAGTCCATCAGCTGAACTTGGGCTGGAAAATTAACATTTCAAATCCTGCCATGCCTGGAGGTTATGCAGTAATGAATTAATAAAGAAGCCATTAAAAGAACTAATAAGCACACTCGAGTCACACGAGTTCAGAGGGAAAGACAAACCAGCCTCTAATCCTTTTGCTGATACTGGGGATAAAGATGAATATTAAAAAGCAAAGGTTAAAGCAGGCTGCAAGAAGAGAGCAGCCACAAAGCTCAGCATCCTGAGGCCTCAAAGCAGAGCCAGATGAGCTAAAGGAACTGGACAGAGCCTGCTCTTAGTCCAGCCCTCTCAACATCACAAGTTGAAAACAGGCAAACATTACACGCACAAAAATATAGATGAGTAATGAATATTTTATATATAGATACATATATTTAAACACACACACATATACATATATATATATATATACACACACAGGGAAACAAAAATAAAAGCACCCTTGACAATGTGGCTCAAAACAGACTGAAAACTGCTGGCAGCTCATTAAATCACTGTAAAGAAAAATCTATGCAATGCCACAGGCAAAGAGCATGGCCAGGATATTCCTGTCATGGGTGGCACATCCATTATCTGAAGGGCCCCTGGCATGCAGCAACCTGCACACTGTGGGCAGCAGTGGCAGGGAGGTGGGAGGGTGGCCAAATTGAAAAAAACAAAATAAACATATCTAATTTCCAGGGGAGCCTCCCTGGGAGGTTATTGCATTTACACTTCACAGCTCCAACTGCTACAATCCCTCTTCCTGATGGGGCTCAGCAGAGTGAGCAGAAGGGAGTTTGGTGCAGTTCCCACCAGCTGGTCAAGGCTTCACTTGTATTAAATAATAAAATGCCAACAATAAATCCAACCAGGCTCTTAATGTCCATGTCCAGACCTTCCCTCTTCTCTCATTCTCTCCATCAGTTGCTGCACTGGAAATTACAGTTTTTTTATTACAAAACCAAGAGCAGAAAAGTCATGAAAACTCCCACTCTTTCATCTTACCAGTCACTAAGCATGAAAAGAAGAAATTGGGAGCAGTGAGGCTGAAGCCCAAAGATTGCAAAGTCTGCAAACTGCTGGTGACCAGCTCACCCAGAGGGTCCCCATGCCCCCAGCAGAGCACAAACCCTGCCCAGACTGCCCTTGAAGACAAATGGCCCTAAAAGTGATCAGGAAACAGGACTATTTATGGTTTTTAAAAGAAAACATTACGATGAAGAAAAATGCTTCAAGCTGCAGAAGCAAGGATTGTCTCCAGACTGTTTATAGATGTAAAAAGCTTTTGCTGTTTAACCTCAGTTATCCCCACTACAGTTCAAGCCCCTCCCTTGTGCCATTATTTATATTCTTATTCATATTCTTCCTCAATTCCTCATTTTCATGGTCAAAGACATGTGTGATGCCTCTTTCCCTTGTCCATCTTCAACCCTTCTCCCAAAAATCCACACATGTCAGACTGGTGTGAGCCATCACATTCCTAAAGAAAGGGAAGGGTAATTCCATGTCTTTCCTGACTCTTGTTCCTACACCACTGCAGTCCTCTGTCACCTCCCCCAGAATGACAACCACACCACTCATTCCCCATTTTGTGGCTTATTCATGGGCTTTCACACTCATCCTTTCCAACTTACAGCCCATTTCAGACTATTTCTCTAAGTTAATTTGAATTTTTATCTCCAAATACTTCCAGATCCAATAAACCTGCTTTTGAGACACAAAAAAAAATGCAATTTGGGATTTGAGTCAACATTGGACAGACCCAGGATTGTTTCCTCAGCAACTCCCTCCTCAGACTGAAAAGGGACATCAACAGCTACTCCACTTCTTCAGTGGTTACAGCCCTGACAGAAATAACATTTTATTGCTTCTGCAAATACCACCAGCATTCAAAGCTGGCTTCAAAGACAGTGTCACCAAGGAAAACTCTCTATGGTTGCAAAGGCAGTGTTACAGCACTGTAATCCTTCTCTGTAATGCTGGTTTCATTAGGCTGAGATCTGCCTTGCCTAAAGGCAAAATAGGGATAGAGAGAAAATAAGTGCCACTCCATCAGAAGAGACTTGTAATGACACCTAAAATCCCTTCATGGGAAGCAAGACAGACCCAGCAGTGAAGGCTGATGAAGAATGGTGCAATTGAGAGGCCATTTTGCACAGGAGCAGTAAATGTTTAATATCTTTGTTGTGCCTTTCATCCATAACACCAACAGATTAACAAGGTTTCTGCGGCTGGGTAATTTCTTTGGAGTTTTGATCTTGCAAATAATTACACTAAATATTTCATAAGCGCCTTGGAAAGTTTGGTTTCTTCTTTAATAAAGAAAAAAGAATCACTGGCTGGTCTTGGACTGCAGCAGGGTAATGAAAGTGCACAGCTAATCAATAACCACTTCCTGGTCATTATTCAGCACATTTGGGGCTGGGGTTATTTCTCCCCCTCTACCATTTCTGCATCCCACACATGGAGGGATGGGGTGTTTTTAAACCATCAGATCTCAGTGTTTTTGTCCATCAGCTTTCATGTCAACCACAACATGGAACACCTGGTCTCAAATACCTCCTACACCATTTAGAGGGTTCCTGGGTGTTTTCAGCCAAGGCAGAGTGAACAACGTGCCAGACCAGTTCAGTTTCTTCTTTAGTCTGGGTAACAACTTGTTGTGTAATTTCTGTCCCTTCTGCCTTTTTTAAGAAGGGTAAAGCTTCTGGTTTAAATCACTTGGACAGTCTCAGCACCAGATTCCTCCCTGGGGGCTGCTGATGGGTCCAGACCCTTGGCTTTGCCCAAGCCCCAGCTGCTGCTCTGACCCCAAAGCTGCACCTCCTCAACACTCAGGACCTCTGACATTCCTCCAAACCAGGATGCAATGGCCAGTTCAGGCAATGAGAGACCCCAGGGATGCTGCCAAGTGTTATCCACATCCCCAGTTCTCAGCACCCTCTGGGAAAATCCAACACACTCCCTCCCTACTCCCCTCCTTAGCAAAAACCACCCAAAGGACACACTATGATCACTCAAAATAGAACTGAAACTGGAAACCAGGACCCAGGTTCAGAAACTGAAACCAGGACTTGGGAAGGAGAAAGGCACGTGGATGAATCCATCAGACCAGGCTCATTTTCCATGAGCAGAGGAAAAGCAGCTCCCACAAGACACAGTTCTCCCTAAAAGAAAATTAAACCCTTATGATTAGAGAGCAGTTAAACTGAAATCTGCCTCAGACATCAAAATGCCCACTGTAACCCCCAAGCTCCCTTAAGATCTTGATTTATTACTTTAGCCTATGACTTGGACAAAACTCACTGGGTTTTTTTTTTGGTGCTTTTGTTTTCTTCTAAATAACTGAGTTTTCATGGCAAAGGAATGGAAGTGGACAGTCTGTTACATACACAGGAGAACAGGAGGCAAACAGAGAGAAATAACAATCCATGATGAATTCAGCACAAGCCAAGGGCAGGAGCAGTGCCTAAGGACAGAAATGCAGGTACTGGCAAGAAAAGAGGAGCCAGCAGTGTCTGACTGAGTCACCCTGAGTAAGCACACAAGGAGCAGAGCCTGGCTGGGAAGCCCTTGCAGCAGCTCCCAGGGTTTGGGAGATGCATTAAAGCTCTGCCCTGGCCTCAGGGACAACCATCATTACCTTTCACTTGGGGGAAATTGAGATATAGGGAGAAAAATTAACTAGTTCAACATCCAAAAGAGTAGCAGATTCAAGAGGTTCTAGGTCCAAACTTTTGGCACAAAATTATTTTTTTATAAATAGAGGAATAAATTCAGTTTTCCTGATGACAAGCCCAGTTCTGCAAGAAAAAAAAAAATGTGAAAGAATTGTTTTTTCTTACCATGCCTTTCAAGTTACCAGTAATTTCTACAGAAAAAAAATAATTCTTGAAAATATCAAATTTCTCTGCACACATCCCACCCCATCTTACAAACATACCCTTTTTCTCATGGAAAACACCTGGAAGCTTCAAGAACTTTGCTGTTTTGTTGAAGCCTGGGTAGATCCAGGTTTGATTGATGCAGTAAATTGAATAGAGCCTGTGACCAAGTGTGGTGTCCTGACACTTCATGGCCACAACCAAACACTCCCCCCTCCCTTTTCTATTCTAGAAGGGCTACAGATCTCCTGCTTTTCAAATGACAAAGGAAGAAATTACTCAAGATCAAAATATGCTCAAACCCTCAGTTACAACAGAATTCTCAAAACCTCATGCAAATAATCCCTGATGGGGATAATACTCTCAGATGTAATTAAGTTGTGCTCTGAACCCAATATTTGCATTAATATCTTGGGAATCACAGACCAAACTCACTTTTCAGCTGTCGAATCCACCACACAAAACTCTAAAAGAAAAACCTCTGGCCTTTTATTCTGATCCCTTTTGCTGCAGAACCCCTCCCTCAGCCTCTCTCACTGCCACAGGTTTTGGAAAGCCAAGGTTTGGCTTCTCTCAGACTCCTCTCCAGGAAACAATTTGCCTTCCTACAGAAAATTTCTGGATGTAACAAAGCATTTAAACAGCCACGGAGCACACACTGTGGTTTCAGCCCCACAAGGCAAGCACAGAGCTTTCCCAAGGGCAGATTTCTCATCTTCCTTGAGAACTCATGTGGAGTTTGGTGTGGTTTCATTCCTCAAATTAAATGAGATTTCAGCTGCCTTCTCCCACTACAGATTCGACTTCACAAGCCAATCAGGGTGTCCTGCAACAATGGAGAACATGACATTCTGCACATATGGGTCACAGAAAAGCCATTTAATGTAAATCAAAGAAACAAAATCTGTTTCCCAACCCCTGAAGCCCCTTCAAATAAATTGTTTCCCTCTGTTCCCCAACAAATATCCAAACTGTTTCCAGGGTGTTCTTTATAAGAAAATGCTACAAAAGCAAGTTCACAGAAGGTTATGGCACAAAATTTTCCTTCTCATCAGCTGTGCCATAGGATGGAAACCTTGTTCCAGCCTGGCACCAGCTGAGGGAGCCAAGCCCAGAGCAGAGACTGTCAACCCCCAGCAGTTCAGATTTCAGGGACTGAGTGGTGCCAGTTCCCTGTCCCCGGTTCACATGTCTCACTCTGGGTCTGGCCAGTGGTTTTCCCCCCTTGGGAATGTCTCCATCCAGCTCTGAGTGTCAGTTGTGTGATGGCAGGAGCCCCACATGCCCTTCATTAAAGGGCATTACAGCTGTATTTATATCTGACACAAATCTGCTTTGTAAACACTGACCTGATTCAGGAATGGACTTTCTTAGGCAGCACACACGTGTCTGCTGGTCCTGAGGCAGCACAACAGGGGGAGATGCTGCTCTCCCTCCCAGAGCCTCTGGCAAAGGCAAAAACCACCAAAAGCTGGAGGTTTGGGCATCACCCACAAAGTGTGACAGAGCACAGCAGCCAAAGGGCTTCAACATTTCAACTTGATCACAACAAGGCGTGAAGGACAATTAGTCTGAGCAATCACAGTTACCTGCAGTCTGCAAGTCATGCAAGTGTCTGAGTGACAGGAAGGTTTGGGTAGTTTAGCCCAAAATTCACTGCAAATGCTGGCTCCAAGTCAAAACAATCAGCAGCTGAACTGAAAATGATATCCCAAATTCTCACTGCAGGCACCAGAGCCTGTTTTCTCATCTCATTTCTACTCTTCTATTTGCTGCCAATTCAAATCATGATGACAAAAAATAAAAAAAAATCAGGCCATTAGACTTGTTCTTAGAAGTGTTAAGCCCTTCTAGATGAAGTTAATGTTATCCACTGAGTCCACAAACTGCTGCTGAAGCACAGAGGAAGCAGCCATGACATAACCCCCATTTAATCTGAACCAGGTCACTACAGTCAAAGAAGTGTTTTTCAAAATGTTAATTAATTTTTAAAAGAATGGATTAGAGGGGGGTTCTCAATTAAAGGAATACTTTGAGGAGACAAGCTAAGAGAGGATTGTCCATTTTCTTAATACAGCAATTTAACAGCTATTCAACATGTAATAACTTCTCATTAAAAGTCAACCCTCCCCCTTTTCCAGCAGATTAGCCACCCATTTGTCAGACACAATACAGCCTCATTAGCCTAAAACTTCAATTTCTGCTCTTCAACAGATTTGCTTTTATTTAGCTTCTGTCAGTAAGCAAAATTCCTGACTGACAGCAAAATCCAGAAATCAATAACTCAAGTAGTGCCTTAGTCTTGCACGATATTTTGACGTGGCATTCCCAGCAATTCCAGCTGGGACAGCACATGCTGGAAGAACCAGGTAGGAAAGTCTGGGATCTACCCAAACAACACTGCCCAAACCCACAGCAAAGGCTCATCTGAGAGCTGCACCTTGGCTGGAAAATCTCATAAATTCTGCCTTTTCCCCACCACCTTTTCCACCCAAGGAGAGACGTTGTTCTGGGTGGAAATGTTCACCCTGTGCTGAGGCTCCACAGACCTGACCAGGAGCAGGTGGGAACTCAGGCAAGAGAGAAGGGACAGGTCCTGGATCTGGGCCTCTGAATAAAGGTACAAATATAAAGTAAATATATAAAACAAGAGCAGCCCTATGGGTCCAGCAGGGAAGTCTGAGCACTACCAGGTGGAGATGCTGCACACAAGAGCCCTGTGCTCCCTGTGTGCCTCATTGCTGCATCCTCAGACCTCATCACAAACTGACTCTGCATGGATTTCACTGCAGGATCAGAGCTCTTGGAAGTCCATGTTAAAAGATAACAGAAAGAGGTTACAACTAAGGCTAATACCACCCAAAAACATTCCAGTCTAACAGATTGATCTGCAAAGACCATTCAAGACACTTCTAAAACTGCAACAGCCACAGGTTTCAAGAGAAAGGGACACCTTTCCTCCAGCTCCTGCTGCTGCAATTTTAAGGGATGAATCCAGGCATCAGCAGAAAGGCAAGTTCAGAATATACACAGCTTTGGGTTCCAAGAGAATATTTATCATGTCATGTGAGACCAACATTTTTAGCCAACTTGGGAGAAAAGAGACAAACTGCAAAGCTGCCCTAAAAATACCAGTCATGGTAATTACAGGGAAGAAAAGCAAAGCATAAGCAATGGCAGCACTTACAATCCTCATCTTCAGTGACAACCTGCTAACAGGTTTTTTAATTACACAAACCACTCCTGGAAGATTGGCTCAGTTGTTCAGGTGTGCAATTTATGTGTTTCAGGGTTTTATTTCTTAAAAAGGCATCAACAATTATGTAAATCCAGGACCTTATCCTCTCTGTTTTCTCACTAGAACACAAGCTTTTGCCAAGAACCAGCTGCTTCTCCTTCCTCAGGACAGCACTATTCAGCTTCAGCATTTTTAGTGAAGTTAATTAAGATCAAAGCCATGTGGTGGTGACAGTGGCTCTTCCCCAGGCACGAGCCAGAACACAAACCAGTGACTCAATGAGTAACTGCAGGGCTTGCAGGAGTCAACAGTTGTAATGGGAAACTTATTTTTGTCACCAAAAACAGCAAGAGTGACTCACAATAGGCTGGGGGAGCCTCATTGATGAGTTTCATTGTTACTCAGTCACTTTTCATCCTTAATTTTCAAAAATACCCCGAGTGACAATAATGACAACAGAGTACAATAGCCATAATTAGCTCAAAGCAGAGAAAAACCTCCAAGTTCCAAACTAAGCAGAATTGCTACTTCTAAAAATGCACCAGTGATGCAGTTGATCCCTGTTGATCACTGGAATTAGAAGAGGCTGTGGAAATTGGCCATTCTCTTCTGCACATTCAGCAACAACATCCTGAAATCCCCATCAGGAGAAATAACACGAGCAAGGGCTGTTCAGAGACTTGGCTTCCAGGATGATTTACTGCTAAATGTATTAGAAGCATCTCCCACTGACAAAACAAATAGTGATTTGCTTGGTTTGGTACAGTCAGGCCTTTCTCCAGCACAGCTTTAATGCATTTTTTTTTCCCCAGCGATTGATAAAGAGGACAAAAGGACAACTGCAAGCTTTGAAAATGAGTTGCCAACTAAGTGATGGCTCAATAATTACATTTTAGAAAGCCTTCCTTGCATTTTACACCACTGAAGGAACTCTCAAAGTGACTGAAAGCAGCAGCAACACTGAGAGGCCAAGGTGAAATTTGCTCTGTGGACTTGGTCAGTGCAAAGAGTGATGTAGAAGAGAGGACTTGTGAAGCCAGTGGTCAAGTTTAGGACAACTACTGCTCCTTAAAACACCAAAGTTGGCTGAAATCTTTATTTAGGACTAATGTCCAGCAGCTTTCCTCTGAATAGGAGATCACATAGAAGCCGATTTCTTTGTGGAGTTTATTTTGAGCTGAAAGTATTTTCCAGTTCCACACCAACAGGCAGGATTGTAACTACACTGAGTTACAGGATAATGACTGAATATTTGAAACCTGTCACAGGGGAAAGCAGAGAAAGCTGCATTTTCCTTTTGCCAGTACTTATTCCTGAAAATGTTTACTCTTCCAAAATAAGGTCATGTGCTCCTTTAGCACAAAAGGGCCCAACTCAGCAGAGCACAGGCTCTGTCCCATTCATCATCCCAGGCAAGAGGAGATCATCAGATTTGCCAAATAATTACAAATTGGCCAGGTCTGAAGGAGCAGAAAGCAATTTTCTCATATTCCTCTCCCTGGCAATCACCTCCAAGACTCTCAAAACAGCAGTGTCAGCCTCCCAAACACTCCCCATTGCTGAGCTCCTCTGGGATTCAGGCATGAACTCCTCTGGAAGCCCCAGGTTGGCTTGTCACATTTTTTGCCAAGCTGATGTGGTAAAAGCATGNCTCATATTCCTCTCCCTGGCAATCACCTCCAAGACTCTCAAAACAGCAGTGTCAGCCTCCCAAACACTCCCCATTGCTGAGCTCCTCTGGGATTCAGGCATGAACTCCTCTGGAAGCCCCAGGTTGGCTTGTCACATTTTTTGCCAAGCTGATGTGGTAAAAGCATGCATTAATACGTCTATCCACACCTCTAAGACCACTCCTGTGACTGGCTGCAAAAACCCTCCTGGGAGCAGCTCTTCCCCTCTCTTCACCCAAACCAACACAAGGGGAGATGCCAGGACAAGGACAAAGCAAATTTACTGTGTTCCTGTAGCATCTTCCACCCCAAATGGCCCAACACCTCTTATTGCTGAAATGCTTCAAGAGCAAGGGCAACAGGAGCATCCAGGGAGAAAATTATGGAGCATAAGGAGGTTTTAAAAGTCCCACATGCGAGAACAGAGCGAACTAAAAAGTGTGATATTTGCACCAAAGGCAACTGTCTCCACCTCAGCCTGTTGTTTGGGGCTTGGGGTGCTCTAGGACCAAAGCTTAAGTTACCACAAAGCTCTAAAAATGGAAGAGGATTAGTTAACTGAATTCTTTATACTTTTAGAATTCAATTCAGCCAAAAACATTCACACCAGCAGCACTGCACAGTCTTTGGAGGAAGTTCCTCTGAGCTGGTGCAGCAGATGAGCACAAAGTTATGATCACAGCAAACACAACCCTCTGACAGCTCTTCAGGTGATTGACAGTCCTTCAGATAAAAGCTTTGCTCAACACACAACCATCAGCTAGACAATATTTTTCCTGTGAGTGGCAAGTTGCTGGTTTGCTGGAACAAAAGGCACCTTGTTTTTCCCCCCTAAGACACCACTAACCCTGAAGGAAGGGCTAAAACATCTCTGCTGGGCAGCCTGGTGTTGTCAGTGCTGGGAAATACTGGAAACCAGAGTGCTTTGATTCACACTAAGGACAGCTGAAAGAAAGGTCAGCAGCTTTTATTTTTAAAAGCGTGGAGCTCTGTGCCCAGGGCCAGGAACACTCCCTGTTCCCTTTGATGTTTTAGCATGTACTGATTCTTCTGAAAAAGCTGGTAGAGACAGATTTTCAATCAATAGTTCTTTTCTTGGGGTCAGTCACAGAAACCCCTCTATTCTTTTACTCCCCAAACCAACTTTCCCACCTCTGGGATCACTCCCAGCTCCATCACACCCCCCAAGGGACTGGTGAGGTCCATCCTTAGCCTTGTCTGGAGACACCAGTTTCTGCAATCAGCTCTACCTGGAAACATGCAAACACACAGGGAAAGAAGGAGGGTGTTTGTTACAAACTGAATCATTCCTGATCCACCTCCAAACCCCTTCCAGCCAGAGGAATAACATCCCCAGGGTGCCTGGTGCTCAGCTCAGCTGCCTGCACACCACAGAGCCCTTCCACAAAAGCCAGAACTCAGAGAGCCCAGCCAAAATCCAGCAGGTTTGGAAGCAAATCTGGACATGAACACTCTTCAAACAGCCTGAGATGTTTGATTCAGGCTCATTAGCTCAAAAAACCAACAATTTTTACTGTGAGTGTCAGTGGGACTGCGTAGAAATTCCTGGGACAACCCCATCCCAAGCAGCACAAAGCACACCAGGACATGTCTGTGGGACTGAGAGACTGCCCAAAAATTAACATTCCCTTAAACCAGGAGTAAACTACTCCCAGCAGCTCACACCATTGCACCTTTAAACAGGAGCAGGAATTCAACAAGTGCATCTCTCCCTCCTATTATGGCTGGGATGTCACAAAAATGCTCCCGTTTTTCCCTTTGGAAATCCACCACCAGCATCTTCCATGCAGAGCACAGGATTCTCTGCTTAAGGGGAAAAAAAAAACCCACATGATTGTTTTTCAGGTCTTGAAAAATACTTTGGTCTGATGGATGTTTTTTTTCTGGAATTAGTTTCTAAATATAAACTCTACCTACCATGTCAAAGGCAGAGCTAAAGACACTAACAAGTCAATACATTAGAGGGTTTATCTTATTAGAGGTTTTACAGCTGCTTAATAATGAGTTCTGCTAACTGCTGCCTGTATATGTTTATTCTTTTCTTAAAAAAACCACAATCTGTAATAGCATAACCTTCCCCTTCAGCTGCATAAAAACACTCTGCTCCAATCAATAGCATTGGGAGCAAGAAACTAAAAAAAGATCAGCAGAAGCCATAAAACAAGAGTAAATCATGGTCTGAAAACAGCTCTACCTCCACCATATTTTATAGAAATTCTGTTTAAAATTCATACATAGATAAAAAAGTTAGATATACCAGGAAAAAAAAAAAAGAAAATCTGGACAGGAGATAGAGCAAATAAATTGTGTTGGTAGACTAGAACCTGACCTTTAAGGGTCAGTCACATTTTCCATGTGCTGCTAAATATCTCTTCCAAAAGCAGGGGAGGGTGTGGGGCAGGGAGAGAATTGATTCATAAAAACAAAAAGCAACCAGTGAGAAATTCTTATTTTACAAATCAGAGCAATTGTCCCATTATTTCTCTGGACAAGAAGGAAGTTGAGCATCACTCTGCCAATATTTGGCCATTCAAAGGTTTCACACACAAAAAGAGACCAGCACTTCCATTTCACAGAACAACAGGCATTCATTCCTCCCTCTCCCAGTCCAGAGGCATTGAAGGGCATCCCAGCAGCTGAGTTCACAAAGCACCACAAGAGCACAAGCATTTCTTTAGCCAGTAAAAATAAAATGCAAAACAAAGCTGCAAATATAAACTCAACCTGGCCTGTGAGCCCACAGCTTAGGGAACAAGTTATTTGCTCTTTCCTGAACAACAAGTCATTAAGAGATGATGACATGAGGAATCAAAGTTGCTGCCACCTTATTACCTGGACACAGGAGCCACAGGCAATTATTCCACAGATTATTCCACTCCTTCAGCATCTCCAACCAGTCAGGAATTCAAAACTTAATATCTGGTCATTAGGATTCCACATTAAATCAAAACAAACAGGATGAAAGTTTAGATAAACTTACTACAGCTCAGAAAGAAAAAAAAAAAGGGTTGAAAAAGGTACAAGTTCCCACTGCTTTCCCTGCTTGCTCTGTTCACATCTGCAGGAACTGCCTCACCAGCACAGCCCAGGCTTTACTTACTATTTATTCCCAGGCAAATTCCAAACCATCACCCTTTCCCAGAGCTGGCTGAGATGCCCCAGTGGCTGCCCACCTTCAGTTGGGATCCCAAACATTCCCAAGGGCTCCCAGGTCCTGTGAAAGGTGCCAGTCACTGACTCTCCTCCTCCACAAAAGCTGCTCATCTCACCCACAGCAAAGATTTCCCTCTGTCCTGGTCTAGGGTTGCTTCCAATCAGAGCTGGGAAGATGAAAGGAAAGCAGAGCCAGGGGCATGGTTGGAAGGAGAAGTAATTAGGATGTTGGCAACCAAATCAAATCAGAAGATACAGCTTTTAAGGAGTCTCCCTCTATTAATCTCAGCCTGAATGGGTGATAAAAATGTTGCTATTCTAATAATGATCTTTGAAGAAAAATCTCAGTATTTGGTACAGGGAAAAAAAAAATCCTCTCAAATTGAACAAAATAAGCAGCACTTCCATTTATTCCCATGTCCTTGGCCATGCCAGGGGAGAGATTCCCTGCACTGCACATTTGCATGCACAACTCAAACATCAGAAATATCCCTAATCTGAGCCCAAAGAGGGATTTGAGACACTGTAGGCAGGAGATGCTCCCCACGAAGAGCAAACACAGCAATACTGTCAATCTCTTTGAAAAGTTGGTGATTTAGCACTGTTGCTTTTCCAGGAATTTTTATTTAATGACACACTTTTTTTTCTTTTTACCTTTCTGCCAACTGCCCTGGAAGAAAACAAACAAACCTCTACAACTAATCCTGGGCTTTGCCAGTTGATAAGAACCACTGCATTACCACAGCATGGACAAAATAAAAAAGAAAATACAGAACCTGGTGTGAGAAGCTGCCAAGGATAAAAGGGAACTGCTGAAGTGCCTTGAGATTCACAGTGCAGAGAGACACTGCAGCAAAGCCAGAGGGAATATGGCAGCAAATGGATTTAAGTGCTCCCACAAACCTGAAGCTTCCAGACAAGAAATTACCAGTAATTACTAATAATATAATTTTCATGCAGCACTCATCAGATGAGCCAGTTCTGTCCTCACAACAAAGAGGAACAACAAAAGCCACAAACAGTTACTGAATTAGCTTATTAAGATCTCTGGGATTTTTTTTTTTTTTAACTTTCATAACCATCAAAATTGGTCTGAATGCACAAACATGATTACAATAAAGAGGCCCAGATGTTTTCTGGACACAACCTTACACTGTCCAAGGAAGCTCTTCCAAGGGAATGAAGGCTCCTTCCCTTCACAGGGAGAGAGGTACAGGAAGAACTTCAGAAACTCCAGTTTCAAACATGCTCCTCTTTAAAAGAGCACACAGCAAACAGCAGGGGTAGCTCAGCAGACTGCCCAGATCACAGCTCACACAACAAAAAACCCCCCACAAAAAAACTACCAGCACAGTTAAGAGGTGCCAACAGAGAGCCCAGAGGCGACAACTAATTTTCCTCCTGTGCCCGTCTCTATTCTCATCAAATGACAGCCCTGTAAGGCAGAAAGTCCATCCACCATCAGATGCTCTCTCCTTTTTAAGAGCCAGGCAGAGACAACATGACCTGTGGAACAGAGCAGACCTGTCTGTGCCAGAGATTTAACCCCCAGGATGGAAAGAACACAAGGCCCCTGCTGATGGGGAAGGAGGTCCTGAAGGTACAGCAGGACAGAGGATGCTTCATCCAGCTCTTCAGTTTGTTTTGTGTCTGAGGAGTTTTTTAAGATTCTTTTTTCTTTGTTCCTCCCCTATTCCCTTCAAATTGTAAACCAAATGGCTGTTCTTTCTCCTGCACCAATATTGGTTGTGCTGCTGAGAAAGCTTTTGTAGCACAGCAATATTCAACTCAATTAAAGCTGAAGCATGGACTCGATTTTCTTTTGAGCAGGAAGGACAGAGACTCTTAAGAAGCTTCACCCTGCACTAACCAGGTTTGGCACTGCTCAGACACACTTGCTTTAGGAATTTTTATGCTGTAGAAGAAGAGATTTTCCACAGTGACAAACACTTTATACACTTGTCCAAACTAAACCACCCATTTGACAGGAGATGCAGCCCATCCTTGGATTCATTCAGGCTCTGAACCGTGCCCCTAAAAGGAGAGTCAGTTATTCTTTTGCCTTAAACAAAGCTGTGTAAAAATGTTTGTTTCCAATGGAAGAGGGAGACAGACACGGAGAGGAAACAAGCTGTGTCTGAAGAGCAGAATTCCTGGCAGATGGGTCAAGAGCAGCAGCTGCGTTCACAGAAAACACACACACGTCTTCACATACTTGGGGCTGCCATGTGGAAAACACCACAAGAGACAGTTCACAGCAAAGGCAAAATGGACCATCTTTGACAACAGGTGTCAGGATGCTGCTCTCCTGAGCCTCTCCAGTGCACACTGCAGGTGGATGCCTCATCACACAGGGAAAAGGTCAACATTAATAACGAAGCTGTACTGGTTTGTGGCACTGCCAGAAATATCATCTAGAAATACTCATCTTTACTGCAGACTGATCACCATATGCATGAGAACAGCCTTCACCTGCCTGAGACCACGTTGAGCCACTGCTGCTCCCAGCCAGGCTTGGATTTCCTTGGCAGCACTGTGTCCCTGTGCACATCAGGGGCACATCCCTGCCATTATCTACACGAGGCAGGAGAACCAAAAAGCCACGTGTTCTGACCTCCATCCTTGATGTGCAACATGCACCCAGGGCAGGGATGACCAAGGAAGGCTGAACCTGAGCAGCCAGAGCCCAGTAAGACTGAACTCAGAGTTCAGGCTTAATACACAAACGACTTGGTTTTACAGAGCTCTTTCCACACCACTTGATGCAGCCAAGCCAAAAAGCAGCTCCACAGCTTCTCTGCAAGTCAGCCAGGAGAAGGGTTGCTGCTGGATTTACTAAACTGTGTCAGGGAAAGAGCTGCAGATGCCTTATCATCACTGAAATGTTACAGAGATAAGGTCCCTGTGTCAGCTGCCTCCTGGAAACGCAGCTAAGGGCACTTTGATGCTTATTCTGCACTGAAACCAGTGTATCAAATCTTTTCTGCTAACAGGAGTTCCAGACACCCAGCAGAAAATGAGCATCAATGTTACCACCACACACTTCCACCTGCCCTGCCCTCAGCAGGCTCTTCTCTCAAGATGTTGTAAGTGGATTATTTTCCCCAGGTAGGGCCAGGGAGACCCAGAAATTGTTACAAGCAGAAAGGAGTAATGAGTTTAACACATCCCTCATGCCACTTTCACTTAAAACGCTGCCCTAAACACAGGAGGTAGTAACAGTAATTAAATAAGCAACAACATTGTGCTCCCAGCACTTTTCCCATGGAAAGCACTTGAAGCCTTTGTCAGTGTAGGTGCAGCTTTGCTCTCTCCTCCTGGTGAGGATGGGGAGGCAGCTCTCCATTTCCACAGGAGCACTACACAGGTTAACAAGCACTCCAGTTCTCTCCTTTACAGCTCAGGGATGCAGAGGACCATGAAGTGTGATGTGAACATCTGGTGAACACGTACAGCAGGGCTGCAGTAAGAGGAGGAAGAGCATTAGATGTAATTGTGACAGGGACAGTCCTACAACCCTTTGGTAAATGAGTGCACTAAGGATTACTCTGAAAAAAATCAGCCTGTTGTAGAGCAGAAAGTACAGAAGGATAACTCAGCAGCACTGAACAGGTTGTCCAGAGGAAGTTGTGGATGCCCCATCCCTGGAAGTGTTCAAAGCTAAAGATGGATGGAGCTTGGAGCAACCTGCTCTAGTGGAAGGTGTCAAGGGGGTTGGAAGAAGATGATCTTGAAGGTCCCTTGCAAACCAGGCCATTCTGTGGCTCTACAATTATAAAGGGAAATAAATCATTGTTTCTATTGCAGGCATCCTCAGCACCATCTCAAAAAACCACCCCACTGAAAGGCCCTTTTCAGCCTGGCAAGATCAGCAGAATTCAGGAGGAGATCACCTCTGGGTGCCCAGCTGAACTCAACTCTGTAATAGAAACACATCCTTACACTGAGCAGGGCCAGCAACCAAAGTGCTGACAAGCAGGAAAGCTGTTTCCTTCATCCCATATTCAACAGGGTCATCTCTTCCCAATTGTTATTCCAAAGACTTGGTCCTTCAGCTATTTGCTATTTATGCACATTGTTAATCTGAGCACCCCTCGTACTGTGGGAGCATTCACAAGTCTGCAAATAGGACCTGCTCTATTCATAAATAGCAGAGCTCCAACAGAGAAAGAGCCCAGCATTACTCAGAGCTATTGAGAGAAGGGAAATTAGGCAGCAGGTACAGAGAGAAAATTTGAGTGTGTGTGTTACATATTTAAATGACACTGACATTTCATCAAAGCCTCATTGGGTTTTGCATAGTTTGAGGGGCTCCTTGGGTGGTTTTTTTTTTTTTTGGTTGATCTTTTTTCCAAAGTGCAGTTGTAAAGGTAAAATTATTACCAAAAAAAGATCAAGCAGCTGTTACTGTCACAGTGGGAGAGAAAGAGGGTAGGCAGAGGATGAATACTATGTGATTAATAGCCAAGTTTACTGTGGAACAACAAGAAAGAGCTGAAAGGAGAAGGAAAGTCAAACTAGGGAAAAAAAACAAACCACAGACCCACATACACACACAATCCATGGAGTTTAGACACTTAATATATTGTCACAAGGGACAGACTGCCCAGAACAAAGTTCCCAGAGCTGTGCAGGGTGTGATGTGCTCACACTGAGGAGTGAAGGCTGTTTCACTCTGTGCCCAAAGTGAAACGTGAGGGGGCTCATGCTTCCTGCTCCTGGCTGCAAAACACATGGCTCCTGCTAATAAATCCCTTCATTTATTAAGATAATTTCTCAGCCCAGGAAAGAAGAAGAAAAAAAAAAAGCCATACTGGAAACCACACTCAGTGAACTCAGCAAGTAATAGACACAAAGGCAGTTTAAGAAATTTATGATAATTTCTTACCTCATTATCTAAACTATAAACCAGAATATTTTTCCTCTTCCCCTCCCCACAACTGACACACTGCACTAGAGTTTCATTGCTGTTCCAAGGATTCCCCCCACACCTCAGTCCTAGATTTAACTTGTCCCTTTAAACCCCAGGGTGTGAAAACATGGACAGAGCTTTCCTGAACGTGAAGTTATAAATTCTAGGTAGGAGGGCAGTTCTGTTTGGTGCTGCTTCAGGAGAAAAAGCAAGAAAAAACCCAAACACTGAACCTTTAGAGAAACCCTGTTTTGCTCCACCAATCACTTGGACTAAACCCAGCTCTGCACAGCCAGGCTTTGGTGGCAGCCAACTGATCCACCTGCACTGCAGCACAGGCCCTTTTCTTCCAAAAGCACCCACTCCCCATTTGTATCCTCTGCTGTACATGGACATGAGAACCTCTCCTCAGTCTCAAAACAATGCATAAAATAGTTACAGGTTGAAGAACACACAGGAACAGCAAAATAAAACGAGCGTTTCTGAGCTGGTGAGTCATCAATTAATTCTTGTTTGTCAGCTCCTGTAAGGGCCAAGATCCTCAAAGGCAGCTGAGGCCAACTGAGATGGCAGCCAGGCTTGGGACCAGATGCCCAGAGCCTTAAATGCCTTTTCCCCCTTTAACTGTTGGCTGCCAACAAAAGCAGAGAGGAACTTTAAGTGACAATATCCTCCCCCCTCCAGCCTCTCGCCCAACTCCTCCCTCCAGGGAAGCAGCTCTTCCATCAGCAAAACCCAAGGTTTAGTTTCTGTCCCTGGTGCAGTTTTATTCCAGCCAGGGACAGTTGACAGGTCTGACAGATGCCCAGTAACAACAGCAGATCCAAAAGCACCACCACACCACACTGGGGTGGAAGAACACAACCTCACACAACAGGACCTGCTTCAAGCTGAGGCAGAAGGGGTTCAGGGAATTTATTTGCATGGTTTGCCCTTCATTAAGATGCTGTTGGCTGGGATGCAGAGGTGAAAATTAGGGGTGTGTTTGTACTAATAGCAGGGACCACTGAATGATTTGCAGTCTCTGTACTTCAGTCTCACATGTATCACTTGTATCGAACACTTGCTTTATTTCTTTTATTCTTACTTCCCAGTTTTTCTCTCTTATGGCAACCCACTGCTCCTTTCATATACTTTTACCTTCTCCCCTACCACGAGCTCTGCTTGAACAAGGGTTTGCAGAACAGCAAAATCTGTCCCCTGCTGGAAACAGCTGGATCTGACTTTTCTGCCTAAGGAAACAGCCTTCAAATACAACAGTCACCCTCCAGGGCTCAGAGCTATGATAACTGGTGGTCGATAACACCAACAAAACCACAAGTCAGCAGGGACCAAGAGTCGAGTTTCTAATCCCTAAAAACAGTTTCCACAAACCCCTGCTGCTCTGCAAATTCAGATCAGCTAAAAAAGAACCACCACAAGGGGACTGGAGCTTGTGCAGTGGCCAACACAGCTTTCTCCAAGTGGGAACAGAGGTGAAGTGTTCAGAAGTCCCATTAAGGAAGCAGCAGCCCTTTGATGTTTAAGTGACTTAATGCTTTTGGAAAACAGGGCTTGAGCACATTGGTGATCCAGTATTTTATAGAAAAATTTGGTTTCTGCTGTTTAAAATCTCATGGTTTAAGCAAAATTCAAGCTACAGGATTAAGTCTGGAGCAGCTTGAGCTTTCCTTTGCTAATTATCAGTTGTGTTGGCAGGGAATGCTACCTGCTCATCCCATGGATCCCATAAAAGATTGCTCACTTGTGCACATTTGGAAAGGGCAACCCCTTCTGCCTCACTTCTTTCCCACTGTTATATTTAAATACATTAATATTTTAATCTTCTGAAAGCACAAGCAATTTATCTCCTCTTTAAAAATAAATAAGGTGGGGAATGTGATCGTATTTAGAAAGCAGTATCAAGAGAAGTATTTTAATGGAGACAGAAACATATTTCCATACCCCTAAAATATACAGAAGGTCAGTTCAAAGTCACAAGGGATAAGTAATTTTGGATGTCCAAAGTGACACCCTCTTCTAAAAGGAACAGTTTTAAAAGATAAGAAAGAGGAGCAAACAGACTTCCATCACTTCAGAGGAATATTTCTTTCCATGTTTGACAATAAAAAAGATAAATAATAATAATAATGATAATTAAAAAAAAAGGAGACAGAAGGAGACAGACAGACATCTGGGTTATGTTCTAAATGTAATTAGAAGCCTGACAACAGGACACAATAATGTCAAACAAATTACCAGCAATGTGTTTTCATTCACAGGGTGACAAGTCAACAGGCACTCAGTTAATTTTAAGACTGATTATGTACCAACTCCTCAAATAAAATAAACAGGCTCACCTCCACGGAGAGCAACAGGGAGTCCAAACACACCATCGATTTCCCTCTGGGCAGGGCTGAACATCTCAGTTGTGTCTGAGACATATGAGAGGGAGTTTTTTTTGGGGGGGTTGTTTGTTTTACAAGCTGCTGTCACTGCTCTGTGGGTGCCCAAGCCCCCCCCTTTCCTTGGATCCCAGTCCTGGAGCTGCTGAGCATCCCCAGCAGTGACTGACACACACATCTGTGACACAAATGACACTGCAGAGCACACAGGTCCCATTTGTGCTCCTGCCCAAAGGGATCCCCTTTGAGAAGAAAAGCTGTGTGGTCCCAACAAAGGTTTTTTGAGGCCAACAACACCCTGACACCACATCAGGTGTCTCCTCTCCCAGGTTCTCCAGGACAGCACAGAGTGCAGGCAGGGCAGGGCTCAGCTACACTGCCAGGGGTGACTGGCACTTCTCCTTCCCACCCAGGGGCTCTCAGGCATCTTGTTTGGGGTTTTGGACAAACTGTGATGTGTTCTCACAGGAAAGCAGTGCCTTTCCCTCTCACCACATCCAGGCAGCTCCTGCTCCAAGGGGTCCATTCTGCCTCCCACACCAGCACCTGCAATTCACACAGAGCTCTGACTTTCTGCTCCCAAGGCACTCAGAAACAAAACAAATCACGCCAAAAACCTTCATCTACCAAGTGTGCAGCCTGGGGAGAGCAGTTGCAGAAGGCAGCTCTTCATTTTCCCACAGCAATAAGAACTCTACCTATTTGTTTGAAGGATGGTGGCTTCAGGAGAACACCAGGGCAGAGCCAAACAACGACAGCTCTGACGTAAATAGAGGGAAAAAAGCAAACAGAGGCAGTGCAAAGCACTAAGGCAGCAGTGGGACACGATGGCTGAGAGGAGAAAACACAGCCAGGCAGGATGACAGATGAGAAAAAAAAAGGTTACAAAAGCAGAACACACGAGAAAGGCATTTATAGGATAATAATCCTTGCCTGTGTTTCTAATTATATCTGTAATAGTTAAAAACTGAAAGGATTCTAGAAGGCAAATTTACTTTTTTTGTCCTCTGTGCCATTTTCTGGCGGCATTTGCCCCAAATGCCTGGAGATGAATGGATGGGTTTTTGCTGGGGGGTGTGTGGAGCTGGGGTCAAACAATCCCTGGGAAACTCTGCAAGGGACAGAGCTGAACTGGTCCAAATGCCCTCACTGGGGCAAGGACAAACTGGGCAGCCCCTGTCAGACACAGACCTGCCAGTGGAAATGCAGACCCAGCAACACCAGGCACCTTCTGGGGAGGGTTTTAACAAACCAAAAACGGTGAAACAGCACCAGGCTGCAAGTTAGAGACATCAACAGCAAACCCTCTGAATAAATAAATACCCAGGCAGTTTGGGAAGGCTGGGGAGAGCAGCTGGAACGATGACAACCTGCCAGATCCGTCCTGAGCAGACATGGAGAGAGGGGGAGTCATCCTGCCACATTTCTCTGGACTCATCAAGCAGCTCTTTAGAGCTTCCCATTATCTGATTAACACACCTACAAGCTTACAGCTGTGAACAACTTCATTTCAATTAGATCTCTCAAGCATGAACTGGCCCAAACTACTCAAATTTGAAACAAAGAGGAAATAATAGGTATTAGATTAAGCAAGTAAAGATATATCAATTTTAATTGTAAAGCTATTCAGTGTAGAGTACACTGGAGAGGGAAAAACCACTCAGCCCATCTCCCTGGGAGTAGCAGTGCTTAGGTTTAATCTCCAGTGCTGTCACTCTACAGAGACAGAGCACTGAGAATTTTTATGTCTCATGTCAGACTTCAACCCAAATTTCTGAACACCAAAGCCTCTAACAGTCAGTCAGGACAAACAGCCATCCCTGGAAGCATTTTCCATTTGGAAATGCACAAGCACAATGACAAGTGCAGCAGCACTACCAGTGCACTCAGAATTAATGGTGCCATCTGAAGGGATGGGCCATGTCTCAGCACTTGCTCTCTCCTGCATCATTCAGGAGCCTGGAACATTTGCTGACACCTGAATCTCACTAATTAGTGTCTTCTACCCAGAAATAAAGGGAAGGGAAAGACTTTTGGAAAAGAAAAATTACGCCAGAGATGTTGTTGTAACAGTTCTGAATAGTTCCAGTAATACTTCAGATGCTGCACAGAGATCTTACCCAACAGCTTTCAGAAACAAGACAGTAATATTTATCATCATCACCTTCCCCAGCTCAGTATGCTGAAAGAACATGAAGAAAATAAAGAAACAGCCTTGGAGCAGTTACAGGTTGGGGCTGGAGCGGGTTGGGGGATTTAGTTTGGGATTTTTTTACTGCCTTTTTCAATCACTTGTAATGGAATCAGATCAGAAAAAGAGCCCAAGAGCTCAGCCCTCACAAACCACAGCAGACAGCAAAGATAAACACACTTCTGCAAAAGTAAAAAGCTGTTCCATCATATTGAGCAGACATTGCTGGGATCTCTAAAGTTCTTTTTCAGCGACAACCGAAGAGGCTGAATCCCAGCCTGGGCATGAACAACATGCCTGGGACTCAGGACACCCCAAAATGCTGGGCACAGAGGAAACCATTTGGTACAAGGAGGATTTCCCTTCAAATTGTGTTTTCTTAATCCAAGAGCAAAGAGCCTCATTGCTCTCTACAACCCCAGACTGGTTTGGGTGGGAAGGGACCTCAAAGCCCATCCAGTCCCACCCCTGCCCTGGGCAGGGACACCTCCCACTGTCCCAGGTGGCTCCAACCTGTCCTTGGACACTCCCAGGGATGGGGCAGCCACAGCTTCTCTGGGAAACCTCTTCCAAGGACAGTCAGATCCCAAACTGAGCCCAGTGAGAGCCACTTTGAAGGGGCCACAGGCCACCCACAGCTGCTGTGAAAGGCATCAGCACCGCCCTCTTGCACCTGGGATTATTTTAAGCAACCAGCTTTGGAAAAACACTAAATAACACTCATTCCCCCCTTTCTCATCACAGCACAACTTGTACCTAACCTTCCTGTCACTAAAGAAATATTCCATTTAAGAAAGGAGCACAGCATCAGCTCAACAACCCAGCAAACAATGCCCTCGTGTTGCTATGCTTGTTAATCTTTGATTTACAACTCCCTCTGTCAGCTTTGTTTAGAAATTAAGATGCTTATACACCGAAAGGTAACAAAGTTCATGCTATTAAATTAACATCTATAAATAATGTGCTACCCGAGTCAGAGAACATTTACAAAGCACTAAAAGCAGGTGAGCATTAAACACTCTTTCTCTGAATAACCTAAAAAAGATAAAAAGATAATAAACACGTGAAAACAAAACTCTTTGTACACATTTTTAGTAGAATAATTGCCAGCTCTGAATAATTTCCTTTTTGTTGGCTGTCAGCAGAGAGCAGAGACAGCTCAGGCTCTCGCTGTGCTGAGGAACAGCTGATGTGGAAAGCAGAGGCTCCCAGGGACAGACAATTTGTTGACCCCATCTATGGGTTATTATAACACTGACTGATCTCCCAACGCCATTTTCATTAATAAAAAGTTTCCAAAAGTTTCCTCTTTCTCCTTCCCAAGCCCCAGAGGAAGATTTACACGAGATTCCTGGAGACCAGTGCTGCCCTCTCTCCCTCTTCTTCTTACAAATGGAGAATCAAGTTCAGTGATTTCTTGTTCCATATGGGAATGGGTAACAGGAGAACACAATGAGCAGGTCATGAGGCATCACTTCCTTGTAGGAATTCCCAGGACATGGTCTGCACAAAGGCTCTGGGGTTTTTTATTCACATGAATCCATGGAGCTCACTGTTATCACAGTCACTGCTGCACCATTTTACAAGGGCAAAGGAAATAAAAGGCATAAACTATCTCCTAAAACAAGCAATTTTTTGGTGCTAAAGTCTTCAGTGGAGAAATATAAAACACAATTGCAACAAGAGCTCAAATTGCTGCTTCAGACTCTAACAGCTTCATAACAGTAATTAAGGCTTCTTCCTGACTTCATAACTATGCCATAATGCATTTATCAAAAGCACATTACCACAATGGACACAGTCACTCTTCCTGGAGTATTCTGACAGCTCCCTTTGGACACTATCAGTAAATAAAATCTTATGTGGGCCAATTAAAGAAAGCATAAATCCAAATTCTCTGCAGCTCTCTCGTTTTGAATGTGCTGCTCTGTCACATTTTTTAATGGCAAATGGGTAAGTGCTTTGAATCCAGTAAAAAACTTCCCCCCCCTCCCAGAGCAACTCTGGGATGCAGAGACTTTCATAAGAGCCACAGGAAGGAAGGAGAGGAGTGTTTCTTGGAGCTTTGTTTTTCTCACAGGAGGAGGAGAGGTTTTGACAGCAGAGAGACCATTGTCAAGTACATCTGGACTCACGTCAAGTCTCTGCCTTGACAAATTGGACTGGGAGTCCTTTCACACCGTGCAAGTGCACAACAGGCAATGCAGAGCCATCTCTCCACTTCACTGAAGAGCAGGAGGGAATTGCAGAGCTCTCTCTCTCCCCCTCCCTCCCCTCCAGTTGCCTCTAACAGGCTGTAACAAGCCCAGCACAGCAGCAGCATCCCAGCCCCAGCCCCTTCCCCACACAAACCCCACTATTTTCCTGTGGGAATACAAACCCCCCTGCCAGGGAGCTGCAGGAGGAGCAGCCCATGTGCAGAGCTCACACTGTGTAATGAGTGCTACCCAAAGTGCAAATGCAAGTGGGTGAGTATTGGCATGAACCCTGCAGAGTGCAGCTAAAATTAGGGCTTGCAATATGGAAATCCAGAATATCTCCTGCACCTGGGTAGCTCAGTGCACTCCAACCCAAATCTGCTTTAACTGGAGGGAGGGTAAAAGGGGGAAGATGTAAAATACACATGACCTTCCCTCACCATTTTTATCACTGGAAGAGGTTTTGGCATTAGACATCCTGCAGCAACAGCTCAAAAGATTTTACAGGGCAGATAATAAGGAACACATTACCCCCTTTTCTTTGATCACATGAAAGACTATTTTAAACCAAAGAACTACTCTGCTCCAGCAATGATCCTCAATCTTTGCCACACACTTCTCCCTCCTATTTCTTAACTGCTGCCATGGGGAGAATCTGGCAGGTTGTCCAAACACAGGATCATTGGTATGAGGTCAGTATTCCAGCCACAAGTAAGAAACCCCACCTCACACAAGGGATGCAGAGCATCCCTCACCACTTAATCCAGGCTGTTCACTCTGTTGGTGGAGAAGGTTTCACACTGATGAGTTCTGACTGTTCCTTAGTACAGGCAGAGCTGTGGGCAATAACCTGACCAGGACTCTTTAGAACACAGTCCTGCCACCCCCCAGTCTGAGCATCCTTGGCAAAAACCACAGAATTTCTCCAACAGCATCAAAAAGGGAAGCAAATCAGCCAGGCAGCACATAAAGGAGCTCCTGGCTTTTTGTCTCCGGGTTGCAGGGGGTGAGGGGGAAGATTTGTCAAGAAACCTTCTAGAAACCCTGGGGGAGAAAGGAGAGGACTGGAATTGGCTCCAGTAAATGAAAAGCATAATTCAAATGCTGACATGTACTTCAAAAAGCTGCTCTTTAAACTACATGGGAAGGAACTGCACCAACTTCAATTTAAAGTAGAAAAAAAGGAGAACAGAAAAAAAAGCTTAGGTACAGTATTAGGCAGGAGCTGTTCCCAAGGCTTCCATCCAGAAACAAACTACCAAGCTTTCATTCTTTCATTCAATAAGGTACTGCTACAACAAAATTACCTCCTGGTGCTAATGGTCTCTTAGTTATAAACAACCTCTTTAAATAAGGGGGGAAAAATGCATTATAAAGGATTGTGCCACACATTTCCTTCAATAAATCCTTCCTCCATTCAGTGCTTCCCAATAGGAGCTGGTCTACCAACCATCATCACCAGTAATTCTCTCCCACCAGGGGGAAAGTAAAATAAAAAATTCAGACGATAAAAGCATCTCTTTTATCATAGGAGAAAGTTCTTATGAGCCTTCATTGCTGCCTGGCTGATGCCTGTGCACATGGATGGTTCCCTCTTTCTCCATTAACTGTTTGCAGAGGGAGAAAGGAACAAATGCTGACCATGTGAGGTGCATCCAGAGACTCCAGATAATCGTGCTCATTCAGTTTTATTTATAGTTACAAGTATTTTATTTATTTGATTTTATTTACACCAAGAATAGGTCCAAAGGTTCCTGGCAAAAGCATCCTGTTAGGGCAGCTGGTATGTTGCCATCATGCTGTGCCAGGTATTCCCCTCCTGAACCACCTACTCTTGGCATATGCCTGAAAAATGAAAAAAAAAAGGAAATATTCCCCTCTGATTTCCAAGACCTCCTGACAGTCCCTACCTGCTTGGTTTGTCCTCTGCCAGCTCCATGTCACTGCCAGCTCCAGATTTCTTGGCCAGGGCCCTGCTCTGCAGAAAGTCCCTTCCTGGGGCAGCCAAGTCCCCTTCCAGCTGAGTCAGAGCAAAGGGACCAAAACCCAGCAAGGAGTTCTGTGACCCAGAGCTCAAAACTACTGCAAACACCTTGATTTCCAGACTTTCCCAGCTCAGCACATGCCAAAGACAAGAGGGGAAGTGCCAGCTCTCCCTGGCACTGCTCACACCTTCCCAGCCCAGGTAGTGCCAGAGCAGCACTGCACTGACAGCAACCAAAGCCTCCCGGGGCCAGCAGAGCCCCCAGCACAGGGAGGAGCCCAAGAGAAAAAGCTCTGCCCACTCACAGTCCCCTTTGCAGGGCTCTGGCATCACACTCCCAAACAGGGAACACCAAGAGAACAATCAGATCCGGAGAGAAGTGGCTTGGACTCAACTGGACTGGTCAAATCAGCCTCCACGAGCTGCTGTGGATGGCAAAAAGATCTATTTTTCCTTAAGTAAAGCCCAGCCAGAGATATCAGTAAATTTGTCCTCCAAATGCATCAACTCATTGCTTATAAAAAGTTTACACTGAGTGGAGGAAGCAGCGCTGAAAGTTTTATCACTCCCTAAATCCAGTTCCCACCAAACTTTGTAGGCAGCCTGGGATTGTGCTGCATCCCATCTGAAGGGGAAAAACAAACCCTGCTGGCAATCAAGAGCATCAATCAGATACCATGAATACATCCTGAGTATGTTCAGCCTCCAACCAGGAAAAAAAAACCAAAAAAACAACAACTCACCCACGCTCGTAAGCTGGTCACACCCTTAAGCTCTCCAGAGAAGTTTTACAGCTTGTAAAACCCTCATGATTCATTTGGAAAGAAACCACAGCCTGTGCTGCAGCCACAGCAGGGAAAGGTTTCACTGGGAGGAAGGGATGCCTCGATCAAATGGACCTGAGGAGATGCCTAAGGAGCACTAGGACATGCCAGGGGTCAGCTACAAACACAAAAGAGAGGAAAATGGAAGGGTTTGTGCCCCACATGCACAAGGTGTTTATGGCAAGAAAAGCAGGTTGTTTTCTTTTCAGCATTCGCCACTCAGCTCTCCATTATCAGCCCCAAAACAACAGGACACAGGAGACTAATGAACAGCAGGAGCAGGAAATACAGAGATGTGAAGCAAGATTTAAAGCACAAATGGTTCAGGCACTCTTGTATTTTACAGAAGGTCATTCACTGGCCCTTTATATTTCATTTATCAAATTAGATCTGAATTGGTGCAGTCATCCTGATTCAAGAAACCATCACGCATCTTTTCCCTTCAAAAGGGGAAATAAAGACTTTATCAGGTTGCATCAGAGGATCTCTGAGTCCTTCCCTGGCACTTTGCCTCACAAAACCTCCCAGGCAGCTGCCTCCCCTACCCATGGCCTTCAGAGCAGCAAAGAATTCCAGTGTGTTGCCTCCCAGCCCCTCCTGCCCTGAGATGCACCTGACTGAGCCAATTCCCTGTGCTGCTGCCCTTACCCAGTGGGATTTTATAGCCTCTATTTTTTTTTTTTCTGGTGCTGTCTCATCATCATAAACGTCCCAGTGTTTGCTCACAAGTTGTTCCATTCCAAACAAATATGCTGCCACTCCACGGCGGTGGAATTTGCTGCAGAAAACCATCAAGAGATCAACACTGTCTTTCCAGCCACCTGCACCACGTCCCCTCTTAACTCAAACCCAGAGGCATCTCACAATTACATTATTCCAGCTAAATAAAATTATTTTCCCCTGTTCCAAGACATAAAACAACCACATTATTATGGCCGTTGCCACTGTGATTTAATAATTTAAACAAAAGACACACAATGATGGGAACATAGTAAGTAGTACAGCACTTCATTACAGCTGAAACCAGTATTTATGATCCCTGAAAGCAAAGATGGGCTCGAGAATTACATGTCCAAATGCGTCACTTCAAAATTACAACTTAATCATATAACGCTCGACACAGAGCTCTCAAACACACTGATCATTTTTTAGTTGTTGGTTTTTTTTGGGTTTTTTTGTTTCCCAGGGTGAAGAAAAGCTCTGAGAGGTAATAAATCATTTAATGGATCGGTGGGAGAAGGTTGCTCATGGAACAGGATTTGCAATGCAAAAAGTGAATCATGAAGCATCACCTGCACACACTTCACCCTTCCTCCAACACTGCTGGTGAACAGCCGCTCCAAGTCACCCCCAGAGCAGGTCAGGGACAGGGACAGTCACATATTCCTGTAGGAAAAGGTTCCTGTGGGAGGAATGAGCCGAGATGCAAAGCAGCTTCAAGTGCTTGGAAGGCTCCAGACCACACTGTATGAGAAGTTAACCCAGTGAAAATGTTTGGGACTTGTAGCCACAGCCCAGAAACAGTCCTTTGCCAAGACTGAGGACAGTATGTTATTAAGTAAAGTTCAATTATATCCACAAACACACATTTCTAGCTGAGGCTGACAACCACATCTCTGTAGATTTGTTGGTCCCATTAAGAAATGAGGCTTGTGATCACTTCCATAGCCCAGAACACCCATTTATCTGGTTTTATCCTGTTTTGCTTCCATAGGAATTTTACCAGTCCCATGTTAATTAATTTATGTCAGAAACACACAACACTTCACAAAGGACCCTCTAATCAGTGGCTAAGAGGGGTGGGCTGCAATATGGTGTTTATGTAACACTGGTGAGAGTATTTTTAAAAGACAAAGCCCAGTTTCAAAGAACAAGCTATTGTCTCCCCACCAAATGAAAACAGAAATTAAATAGAACTTAATTATTGTATTTGCTATGCTTTGGATTAGGCAAGATCGATTTCCAGCAAGTATCATTCCCTACTTTCAACACACAGACAATGTTGTGGGTTTTTAAGAGAAATTTTGCAGGAAGAATGAGTCAGCACAGACAAGCAGCCAGGTCTTTACAGCCAACCAAAAACCACTGCATGGGATTCAGTGGGGAAACCTTCACACTCCCAAAACACAAATACAAGGCAGTGCCATGGAAAGGCTGCCCACCCTTTCCCAGGAACCTGATGGCCACAGAGTCTCTGCAAGTAGCTCTGAATATCTGATTTCTCCCCACCTCAACCATATGCTCAAGCAAAAAAAGCATGTGCTTCATTCTACTGAAAAAGCCAAAATTCAATTAATGACACCAATCCTTGGAAGTCAGCAGAGACTACAGAAATGGCTCATTTGGGAAATTTTTCTTTCCAAGAGCTTCCATGAACTGTAATAATGCAACCATAGCAGGCATTTACTTATTAATACAGAAGGATTTATTTATGAGAGCTCTGCAATCAGCCTGACCTCCCAAAGAACAGCTTGATGCAGCTCAGCCCTGGCCAGAGCTTCTCATTGCTGTCAGGAATCAACACCCAAGAGCTCAGGGGATAGTTTGGAACAGCCCAGGGGACACCCCAGCAAACCCAACCTGCAGTGCCCCAAGCTCTGCTGCTGTGCCAGGCTTTGAAAAGGGAAAAAGGCAGATTCCACAGGCAAGGAAAGCTGTAAGTGGAACAGTCAGGGTGTGTCCAACAATGTGTAGGAAAGGAGATGGAGAACTGACACAGGGAGCTGTTTCAATTCATGAGAGGCAGCTATTAGGAGAGCACTAAGATGTGGGGAGGGGAAGCTTTCCCAATGGTTTTCCTACATTCTTCCACCATGACTTCAGAAAGCCCAAGGAGTCAATAAAAGCACATTTTAGGTCTTCAAGGAACACCTAAACTGCCTCAACTCTCTGCTATAAGAGACAAATCCAAACATAAGTGTTGACCAGCTCCCAAATATCAGGATCCTGGTCCTCCTCAGCTTGTCCTTTATCACCAGAAAACAGCCACTGGGATAACAAAAGGATAAGTACAGCTGACTAGAGATGGCAGGTTCTGCCCTGAACACCCCACACAATTAAACACAAGCTTTACCAACACAGAGTCAGAGCAGATTTAAAAGCAAGAGCAGCTTTTCCACTCAGGATCACAAAAGTGCTTCCTGCCGTCCCACCTCCTGAACTTCCTGCCATCCTGTCCAGGGAACACGCCTTTGTCCCTGACCATGACCTGCAGAAAACAACCATCTGCCCAAAAATGAGTAAGAAATCCCCTAAGGGGAGTCACAGGGCTGGGACAGCCCCTTCCCTGCAGGTCAGCACAAGTTCAGCAGTGCTGTACCCACCACCACCTGCAGAAGGGACACCTCCCTCCCTGCCAGGCTCCTGCTTTGGGCTCCTCAGGACAAAATCACTGGTACCAGGACAAAACTGAGCCCCTCATTTGTGTCCTCAGAACACAGGGAGGGAGAGAGCTGCTCATCCCTGCTCTGACACAACACAAATGATGTTTTGCATATTAAAGAACACACGGAAACAAGAATTTGAGCTGTAGCTCCCTCTGAGCCCAGGGAAAACAGCAGAGTGCTCAAAGCAGTGGGGACCACAGACCAAAAGAGTGATGGGAAACAAAAGCAAAGAGTTCAAGGAGTTTGTTCTGTACCTAAAGGAAGGGACAGTAAACAATATTTTCAAGTCCACCTGAAAGAATGGCATCAGAGAAACAGAGACAGAGAGGTGCCTGATATTCCAGGACTTGTACCATCTCTGTTCAGGTGCTGCATATCCAGGATGCTCTTGGGCACCCACCTCCACCATCCCTGTGAGTGCCCCTCTGCTGAGCACCTGCTCAGCTCCACAAACCACAGGGACACCCCTGGCTGCTACTGACAGAGCCATGAACAGGGACAAGAGTGCTCATCATCCTGGAGAGGCAACAACCTCCCTGGGTGCAGGGGAGCCCCTGAGCCCCTCAGACAGCAGCATCCCTGCCCACACCCTCCCTTTCCACTTCACCCCTGGCACAGCTGCTGATTAAAGCCTGCACTGACATCTGAAGACTCAAAGGCAAATTAAAATAACCCTACACTTCTTAATCAGACTCATACTTTTTTAATGACTGGAATCCCTATCAAGTGGAAAACATCTCTTGCAGGATCTCTGCTTTGACCACTGCTGTTCATAAATTTAAAAAGACTTACTAATGCTCTCTAAACTCCTCACAGGAGTATTTATATCAGCACCCCTCTATTTTTTTCCCCCAACAATAATCTAATTCATGTGACTCTTATCTTAGCTATGAAACAGCATGTTAAATCCAGGATCACAGCTCATTTAGATAAATGGAATTGGGCACATCCAGAGAGTTATTCCTGCTGTGACATTTCCACTATTGACAGAGTTATTTCCAGGCCCAGGGTGGGCAGAGAACTGGGAGGACTCTCACCCTTCAGCACAGTCCCTGCCCCTCTCTGAGGTTCAGCACAGCCACATTTTCAGAAGGGACTTTACCTGGCTCCAGTCACATGATAATAAACATTCTGGCAGCATTTCCCAGAAATAACCTTCAACAGTTACCTGGAAACATAATCCATCAAAACAGTTGTTGGTATAGCAAGAAACTAAAATAACTTTTACTGGTAGATTGCGTACACAGAAGAATTAGTGGACAAACCAGAGCCACTGATCAAGGGAAGAGCTCAAATTAATTTCAAGGTTATTTTCTTAGTTCTTTTTCTTGTATAAACACAAATAGTGCTGTTAGAAAGTTTCCCTGTCCTCATTCCTTGCTACTTTCTGTGAGCTCTGGAGCAAAGCTGAACCTTAGAGGCCTCAAGAGCACCCAGTGGAACCCAAGCACTCAGCAGCTGATGAGCTGAAGTCAGTCTGTTGCTCCAGAGCTTAACAGTTAAATCATCCAGAATAGATTAAAATTTCCCATCAAACAAATTGGAAGTTTGCCTTCAGCACTGAACAGTTCCCTTTTTCTCTCAGGCTCTCTCCCCACATTCCTTTTTAATCTGAATAAATACACAGACAGTGTTTGCATCCTGCTTTTTTCTTTAATGAACTGCTGGGATGATGCAGAAACACAGAGTGGAAGGATTTTCTTCAGATACTCAGAGCACTCCTGATCTGCATATTGATTTCAGCTCCTAATTCTTCACAAACAAAATGGATACACAAGAGTCTGTCAACACATCTGTGGGCGAATCCTCCTTTCCACTCACAGCCAAAGCCCTTGCACAGGGATTAACACACACCTGGACTGTAGAACACACTGCCTCAGGAAGGACTGGAATTTTCTGCAGTTCCCACTCCAGGCTGTAACTCTGGGATCCATCAGAAGTGGCCCCAGGCACAGCTGCCAGGAACACTTTGAGTGCAGGGGCTCAGCCTGGGTTATCTCCCTGATAACCCCTCAAACCCTGGGGACTGTCCAGTGTGACACCCACGTGCTGCTGCTCCAGAGGACAGAAAACAAATCTTGGCTGTTGCACATCATTTCCCAGCACTGCCCAAGTGCTGCTCACTCAGGCTGGGGAAAGGAAGCTGGAGTTGATTTACAGGGATCTCTGTGCTCAGTGTAAGTGCATCCATAACCCCGTGCTGCTGCCTATTTACAAGTTTCCACCCTCCTGAAAAATTGCCTTTTCAACCAGAAGACACACTTCTGATTATTAAGAAAGATCTCTCCATACCCCAGGAATTAATCACTCCTGTATGCTGCCAAAACCCATCACAATGCAGCCTCAGCTGGGGAAAATAAACTGCTGTGGGTCCATCACAGAAATACAGAATTGAAAATTTTCCATACATTTTCTTACCCAGGTAGAATCCTCTCTTCAACCTTTCTTTCCAATCATCAAGCTTTTACTGGATCTGGCAGGAATATTCAACCCACACTGCTCCAACTGGGGAGGGCTCACCCCCAGACTCAGGGCAGGTTCTGTTCACAACTATAAAGTTTTGCTTTTAGCCTCACTGGAAGCAGCATTAGACCCTAAACAGGTCCATCCACACTGACACAGAGGCTTGAAATGGATGAAGGAAGACAATACAAGGAAATAAAACCTCAAAGCAAGATGGTTTCATCAGACAAGGGTGTATTCCATGCAATAAAAGAAGCTGATCCCCTTTATCTGTATTACATCAAGTACTTTCTGCTTCCAAAAGCCCTTCAGGCTGCAAAGTTTTCAGTTCCCTTTTCCTCCAGGATTAATACTCTTCCCTAGAAGTCTGCTCCCAGCTGCTGCATGGTGTCTCTGAACACCATGAATTCAATCCTTGGGTTTTCTGACTTTTCCCACCCTTAGAAGAACGTTTATCAGGTTAAGCCCAGATTTCTTTCCCTGCCTCACCAGCAGAGTTTTGGGTGACTAATCAAACAACTGAAGACATTTTAAAGATTTAATTCTCCCTTCACTATTTATACTAGTCAATGTCACTTTGACACTATTCTGGCTTTCCACTGCAAAAAAACTTCCCAATTTAAATTCCCTTCAAACGAAGATGCTCCCATAAGCAGACAGGAGTGATACTGGCTCCATCTTGCCCTCCCCCAAGTCAGCTTCAGCTGTCACCAAAAACACAGTAAGCAGTTTCCTTCTTGGGAACTATGTGTTCCTGCAGTTATATTCAGTGGACCAGAAGAGTTCTGGCATCAGAAAAAGAACTATCTGATTTTTTGGACTCGCTGCAAGAGAACCTGTCTGAGCCAGATACAGTTATCACCACCAAGAACTCGGTTAAATCCAAGATACCCTGGGCAATGAATGTTGGCTGTACAGTGATCAAGCACTCACACAGCTCAGACACAGCTTTGGGGCTTTGACTGCTCTGTGAGGGGTGTTTTTTTCCTGCAGTTATAAATAACATTGAGCAAAACACTCGCTTTGTACGTTGGTGTTAAGATTTCCAGAGTTGCCATCCATGAATTGCTCCTATTTGAGCAAATGGCAAGTTGTCAACAGCTCTTGAGAACCTTTCACATTTGTCTCTGTTTTCAGTGTGTTCAGATCTGAAAGTCCATTTTTTTCAGTTTACTTCAGAGCATTTAAGTTGAGGTCAAATCTATGATTTTTGCCACCTCCATCACCTGTAATTTCTATTTCTATAGACAGTTGGAAGGACCAACAGCACCTACCTTGACATACTGAACCCTGGAGTGCCCCTTTATGCCAAGGAAGGGAGACCTGCTGTATTCAGATGCCTGATCCTTGTGTCAACACATGGATGTCCCAGAAAACCACTGGGCAGCAGCAAGGAGAAAGGACAAAAATACAAAACAGGCCCAAACCATCTTCCAAAAACCTTAATCAAGGCAAGTTTTTCACCGATTTCTACCACAGTTCTCACTTCTTGGCTGTGCAAGCCCAGCCCTCAGGCAGAGACACCTCTGCCAACTTCCAAAGAAGAGAAGTCTCCACTCAGATGTGCCTCTGCTTTAAGTGCCCTCCTCTCACCCACTTCCATCCCACCACAAAGGGTGGTGAAAGCAGGTCTGCAGCACATCTGCAGCCTCCTGTCCCCTCTCCAGGGAGGGTCCCACCTTTGTTCCACTGGAATGTTATTGAATGTCACACTGAGTCACATCACATCTGCTCTGTGCTGTGCTCAGGACAACCTTCTCCACTGAGCTTTTCCAGGAGGGGTTGTTCATCAGGTCTTATTTTTAAAAGAATCTGGGCCAAGTCATCCCTGCTGTAGCTTTAATGACGTCAATGAGCTACAGCAGGGGTGAAATTGGGCCATTATTTTTTATGTCCATATGTCCTGTGCCCATTAAAGAAAAAAAAAAAATGCAAAAGAAGATCAAGGAAGAAAAGTTATTGAATCAAAAGACTACCTTGTGCAGAGATTAACACCTAAATGTGGAATGTGTCTCTTTTGTTCCTGCTGGAGGTTTATAAATATAACAGTTTATGGAAAAAGAAATACTCCTGTCAAGGTACAACACGAGTCCTGCAGTGACAAATTATATTCTCTTTTTGTATCCTGTTTTAAAAAAGAATAACAAAAAAATCTTTACCAGGAAAAGGTCTCTTGAGAGCTCAAAGTGAGAGACAGTTGCCAGTACGTGTGTGTTTGTCCATTTGAAGCCAATATTCACCACCCAACAGTAAAACCCAGGGGACCTTGTCCTCAGCTCATTTCTTAGCAAACCCCATACGTGATTATACAAATATCAAGAGTTAAAAAACATGAAGTGTGAGGTTAAGCCTAAACAATGTTTTCTGTGAGTGTGCAAAGCTTCAAACACCAGCAGGAAAAGGGACACAGCTGAGGAGACCAAAACTGCAGATGTAGGACACCAGCTGTGAACAGCAGCAGCAACAGCCACGACTCTTGGGGTGATTTTCAGAAGGCTGAACTGCCCTATTTCTCTTGAGAAAACATGCAAACATGTTTTCCACCCCCCTGCCCAGACCACAGGCACTGCCCTGGGCTGAGAGCAGCAGCTCCAGGTCACCCAACCACAAAGTACATCTCAGCCAGTGAGACCTACGACCACAACTTCTCAGCTCCACGTTTAAAAGGCCACTTCTCTGACATTTAAGCTTATGAGTAACCATATTCACAGGAGCACAAGTAAAATTACTCACCAACATGCCTCCAGAGTCCCACCAAAATGCCTTTAAAGTCAGGCAGAGACTGCCCAGCACCAGCCCCAGATCACAGGAGCCTCGTGCCCACAGCCTCCCTTTGTAGATAACTTTTATTTCTAAGCTTAATGGAAGATTCCTTTGAAATCTTGGATCCTAATTATCCAAGTCTCAACTTCACTCAAAGACCAAGTCCTCTTTGCAAAGGCCTTTTTTTCCAATTCCTTTCCCTTTGCATTAATGAGCTCTTTTTCCCACAATAAACTGCAACAGTTGGAGGTTTTGTTTTTATTTTTATTTTTATTCCACTCCTCCCTCTTCCCCTCCCATTGCAGCCCTGGAATCAAAATAACTTGAGATGGAAAACGTGTGACCTCCCAAACCCTTATTTACAGCATCACAAACCACAAGGGAAGGATATGTCCAAGTTTTCCAGCTGGAATGGGAACAGCAGGGAAAAAACGTGCCCTCGTTTTTGCAGCTGTGATATTTAACACATCACAGGGGAGGAAGAGCTGGAATCCAGTGATGATCCCATAAAAATATTGGATGAAGAGTCACAGCCACACAATGAATTCACAGAAAGAGCTTTGTACACGCAAATAAAACTGCAACACCAGTCTGACACACATTTAATGAGGTTACTTCTTGATTTTTACATTAAATCTGATTGTGAAACACAGAAACCTCCTGCACTTCACCTGATTTTGCATTAGTGATGCAACGACCTGTTCTCACACCACCATCCCCCCAAATTACTACAACAAAGACTCTGTCAAAAAACAGAAACCTCGAAGGAGTTGGATCTTCCTCAGATATTTAAACAGCACAGAAAGACAAACACAAACGAAGGAGGTGCAGAACTATAGAAAGTCTCTTGCAGCAGGAAACTGGCAGTTAGTTTGTGGTTACAACCACAGCAGCGTCACAGCTCTTTCCTCCCAGTCCCAGCAGTTCCTCCTGTCTGGTGTTCCTACTGTAAAAGGAGGAAAACCACCACCAAAAGATAAACTCACCCATATTTCCACTAGAAATTTCTTAATATACAGGTAACTACATAGATTCCTGTTTTTTGGTTGTTGTTGTTGGGGTTTTTTTGGAAAGCAGATCCTTCTGTACCTTTCCAAACATTTCTGTTCCACTCTGTCAGGTCTAACTCAGTTTATCTGTAACTATCCCATTCTCTATTAGCAGCTCCCCCTTCTCCCAGCCTGGCACAGTAACAAGAGCCACACTAACCCACAACCTACACCCTGAGACAGGGAATGCCACAATTGTGCTGCTTTCTTACACTTCCAAACAGGGTTTCTCTCCTTGCCATACCAGAGCTGCCATCATCCAGCTCTCTGGAGTGTTACCACCTTGAGCTCACCCTTTACAGGGAGTTTTGCAATGCAGCTGATGAAGGATCCAACATCAGGGATGGATTTCTCTGCATTCAGTTGGTTTCCATGAGCTCACCCTTTACAAGGGGTTCAATTACCACAGGTCCCACAGTAAGTCCCCTGGTAAGCAGAGGATGCAGAAAAAGTAAGATTCATCCCCAATTTGTGTCCATATAAAAGGGCATAAAGCTCTGGAAGGAGAAAAGCTGGTCACAAAACACAGCCAGGGGTGGAAAATCACAGCCCAGCAGGGCACAGGCAGAGACAGGTGCTGCAGGCAAGGCAGGGAGTGCTGGAAGGGCATTGGAAGGAGCCAACTGCAAAGCAAACCTGTGATTCCTTCTGACAGGACACCACACACTCCTCCAGTGAGGTACAAACTGTGTAGAGGGGACAACACTTCCCCAGTGCTCAAGTCCTCTGTCCCCTGCACAAGTAGCTGCCTCACATCTTCTCAGGCTAAGGCACCCTGTGATTCCACCTCATCTACTTTCCCTTCTCCTAGATATCATCCTCCTGCCCAATATCAGCCTCTGCTGCTTCTTACAGAGAGGAATTCCTCATCCCACCCAGGACTCTGCAGCTGCAGGACCAGTGGAAACCCAAGAAATCACCAGCACAGACACACAGGTCCCAGGGACTGAGAACACTTTGCCTGATTTTGAAGTTATTCCATGCAAAACACTGCCAGGTATGACTCACACAGGAGCCTTCTCCCAACACTCCACTCTGTCAGCAGTTTGGATTCAAAGCCTCCAGGTTTGGAAAAACAAAGGGCTGCACAGGGATTCTGCCACAACAGGGGAGGAAATTACCTGGTGCCCACAGCATTTTCCTGGACACTGCTATTCAGCTTTCTGTCTTCATCAACACTGCACTCCCTGATGAGGTTTAAAGCCCATTTTCCTCCCTGCATTCCCCACCTGCCAATCCACAGACATTCCTGGATCCCTGGTGACGCCACAAACCCGGATTCATTTTGCTGTGAACACCATTCTGGAGGCAATTTCCAACTCACCTGCCCAGGAAATTAATGACCACTTGGGCACCTCATCAGCCCTGTTAAATCCTTCCAGGCAAGTGAAATGAGTGGAGCCACAACCCTGAGGCAAAGCAAACCCTGAGCACTGCTAAGGATTGCATTTCTTCTTTGCTGTCACCACTAATTCCAAGGAACAGGCTCCCCTCTACAACAGCCTGCAGGGGATTTGGTGACCTAATGCAAGGAGGGAAAGCTCCTGGGATACAGATGTTCCCTCTCAGCACAGCAGCACAAATTCACATGGCAATTAATGCCTCCACGAGCATAAACTCCCTTGTTAAAGCTGCTGACAGCAGCTTTTTCCTCCCAGAGAGACCCATCCACAGCTCCTTCAGAGAGGGCAGACAGGAGCTGCCAGGCTCCCAAGGAAATCAGGTCTTCCTGAGGGACAAGACACAGCACTGGGGACAGCCTTGACACTGTTAATTCTGAAGAGAGAGGCTCCAGGAAGGGAATGGCAATGAATTCACCAGGAGCCAATTTCCCAACAGGAGATAATGAAGGTATTGAAGCCACCCCTCATTTCCAACAAAGATATTTCGTGTTAATACAGAACTGGTGTCACTGTGGTCTCAGTGCAAGTGCTGTGACCCTGAGGTATAAATCCACAGACAGTAAAAACACATTTCAGTCTGAGAAGTGAACAGTCTCAGACCCAAACTCATTTATTTCTTTCTCTTCTTCCCAGTAATTCATTGCTCTTGAAGCAAAACCCATCAATTTCGGAGTTTCAGCATTCAGCAGCAAAAATGCAAAGTTGTTATCCCACAGCACCACCCCAGAGACATTTGGTGGAGTTAAAAACACTTTCTGATAAAGGGAAAAAAACCCTCAATGCAGAGGAATGTGCTGGAGGAAAATAAGAAGATGCAAAACTATGCAGTCAGTCTAAAGGCTGAGACCCCATTTACCAAAAACCTCCTGATTTTGTAAGGAGATTTCACACTATGATACACATTTCTAGAACTCACACAAAAGAGGTTTGGTGGGAGCTGGAATGAATCCCCAAGCAAAGCTCACAGCAGAAGGGAGTAGCAGGTACATGAATTCATAAAAAACACAATCTCTCCACATTTACTTGTTAAAAACCACCACAGGGTAACTGCTTCCCCTTCTACACTTTTATTGGGAAGTGCTGCATTTCAATCCTCTTGGCAATGTAAAAGAAATTTAAAGTTCAGAGAGCAAAAAAAAAAAAAAGGTAGAAACAACAATTTGATGGTAGTACCAGAGGCTGCACAGCTGTTTATTTCAATACAAATAAAATCAGCAAGCTTAAGATTTTTTTGGGGGTGGAAAAAAACTCACACAAAACTCAAATATCCCTTAAGAATTATGTTAATTGCACATCCTGTGCAGCCATTCTCTGCTTTAATTAATTCATTTGAAAGACTTTAAATAAACAAAGATGCTACGAAAAAGGCAGGGAGTTTTTCTTAAAAAGAGATTTATTTCTAATGCCCATATCTATGCAATATAAGCCAAATATGTCCTGTGACTGCCAAGCCCTTCTCAAAGAGCTCATGCACCATCCTTCCAGACTCCATTTTATCACATTTTCCCTGAGCATCTACTCAATGGAACCCAAGCTGAGGTTAAGCTCCTCTCACCAGCAGTGGTTCAGCATCCCTCACATTAATTCCCATTACCATTCTCCCTGGTAACATCAAAATGTTTTGGAGGTGGGTTTGGGTTTTTTTTTTTTTTCTTTTAATCCAGAAGAAAAAAAAGAACAGCCATCCAGCTGAAAAGTCAGCACCTACCTTGTGCAAAAAATCTCTCTAGATGCTTCAGAATGCAGGAGGGAATAAAGACAGCATTGCTGAAAAAGGATGTCACTGTTGGTCCACATGTGTCAACATCCTGGAGAAAGACAAAACACACAGTTGCTTAACTGCCATGCCCATGGGAAATCAGCAGCAGGAATAAAGCTGCATTATTTTCCCAGTTACTCCATGCTAATGGCTCCTATGCAAACAACATAAAGCTACAACATTTCATAATTGCACATCAGAGTTTCTGTGCAGACATCCCTCCGGAATGTCAGAAATTCAATCCGCGATGGTGGGCGGCAACGAGCACCTCAGGGATTTAAAGTGCCTTCCAAGCCATGAGTCATCCTCATCTCCAACTCATGGAAATTAAGAAGGAAAAAAGAGAGAGAGAGAAAGAGAGAGGGGAGGGAAAGCACACAGGCACATTGCACTGACCCCTCTCACGTGCTCCCTCTGTACAACACCTCCCCTGCATCTCCCTTCTCCTCAGGGTGCTCAGAGACTTCCAGGGACACAAACCAGCACCAGGGACAGACACTGGCACTTCTCAGGGTCCTTCCAGTTAGAGCCCAGAGACTGGGCAGGATCCCACACCCAGGGGTGGAAGCAGAGGTGGAGCTGCCTCTGTAACCCCCCTCCCCAAATCCTTGCACAGCTGGAGGAAGGAGAAAGCAGGTCCCCTGGAAAAGAGCAGGTGAACCAGCAGCACCCAGGAGGGCAGATCCAGCTCCCTTCCCACACAGCCCCAGGCAGCCCATTGCCATCCCATCCCAGCCACCTGCTCTCCCCCAAGGCTGACTTTTGTCAGGAGAGCTGAGGGAACCCAAAACCATTCCCTGCCCAGCAGGTTACGTGGTTTGGCTTCCTTATTCCAAGCAGCCTCTTGTCTTTCTAAAATATCCCTCCAGGCAGAGTCTTGTCTTTACCTCCAACCCCTGCCAACTGGTTTTGATGCTGCTTTTAAAGCAGCTGGGCTGCACTTTAGGGCACACACACATGTGCTCCCCACTACCAGTATATTCCAGTTTCTTCCTGGTTTATCCTTCTTTCTCTGTCCTCCAAGCAGCAGCCAGGGCTCTCCACAGCACAGTCCCCAGGGTGATGGAGCAGGGAAGGTTGGGGTATGTGCAGAAAACCGCCTGCTCACATTAAAGTTGCCTCTAACTCACTCAGCTTCCCATCAGCAGAAATATTTCTCTCCCCTCCAGGTCAGGAAGGGCACAGTTGTCCTTCCCAGCAAGTGTTTTGCATGAGAAAATGCAAATCTGGGTCCACAACCCCACAAATAAAATTACATCTCCTTGATTAGGACTTGGGTCTAAGCCTTAAGACCAGCACTCAGAGTCCAAGGGTTACACAAAAAATAAATAAAACACCAACATACTCTGCTTCCTGCTCCAAAGAACCTGAAACGCTTGGAACAACCACTGATACCTTTATCTGAAAATGCTGCTTCAGTTAATAGGCAGAGTTATGTCTCACCAACAGTTTAAAACACCAGCAATTGCTCTTTCCTCTTATACCTTCTCTGCACAGCAATTTAAAAAACATAATAGTGGTTGTACAGGTCAGATTCATCCTGGAGGAAGAGCAAACGTGAGTAGCACTGAAAGTCCATTAATCTCAGAGATCTCAGCAAGAGCAAAGCAGTCAGACAGCTTAAAAAATATATTTAGTCCACAAATGCTTATTAACGTCATTTGCTGATTCACAGCTGAGCCAGGCACACACAAACCAAATGCCACTTCTGCTTTCCCAGGCTGGGTTTCAAATAATAATAATAATAATTAAAAAAAAAAATAGTTGAAAGAGGCAGGTATCAAATTGCTTAACCCATCTCAAAAGCTTCTGTGGTGCAGCTGAATGTGGATCTGAGCTGGAAACTTTTGTGGTCCTGTGGTTTAAGATCTGATCTGAGATTATCTGAAATTGGATCTTAGTTTGCCTTTATTGACTATTGATCCTAGTTGCTAATGTTGATACAGTCAGGACTGACTCAGAAATAAAGTTAATTCTTCAGGTTCACAACAAAATTAACACTGAAAATCGTCACCACTTTTAAAATTACGTCTTCTTGACAACTGGAAATATCTGATGATTTGACACAAACCTGTGTCAACAATTTCTTTGTGTGATTTGGGGCAGAATTAACCCACTAAATTCTTAGAGAATCCTTTAAGTAAAAATTCTTCTCATGAAAGAAAATTTCAAATGTTTCTTCCCCTACTGTCACACACAGCACAATGAATGATTCAAAGCCCAAAGGATTTTCTTTCTAAAGCAACTTATTCAAATCTGTACGATGGAAATGCATTTAAATACAACATTTTCATCTGGCTTTGCCTTTGAATTTTTAAATGCCTTTTTTTTTTTTCAGGAAAGCAAGTACCTCATTAGTCCTTCCAGCCATTCTACCACCCTGATTTGCAAGTAAACAAGAATCCTCACGTTACCTTCCTCTTCTTAAAAGCACTCACTGGAGCTACACACAGTGTTTTACCTCAATGTGCATCTGTTGGAGTCTCACCACTTCTTACATGTTACACAATAATTCACTCCTCAGGCACACTGGGATTTTGTCTCTATCCCTCCCTCCTACATTTCTCACAAGCCACGTTTCTATAGCTGCTGCATTCCTCAGACAACAGCCTCCCCAAAGAACCATCCACCAACAACCTACACTCCAGCAAATACACTGGGAGAAGCTGAGCCCAGGGCTCTGCTGTGTCTCCCTGCTCTCACATTTTAAGGGTTCAGAGTTTCAAACCCCCTCCCAGGCACCTGCAAACAGCCACAGAGCCTCTTCAATTTCACCAAAATCAATCTTCCCACCTGCTTTATTCCTTTTTTGTCTTAAGGCTGTTTTTTGGGGTTTTTTTACCCTTGTGTTGCAGATTTGGGGATGGAGGACAAAAGTTCTCATTTTTAGTAGGTCTGCAGAAATTGTTCCAAACAGAAAGACAGTTCTCTCCAGCTTTGCTAATGGTACTGAAATCAAAAGTGATTAAAAGCAAGAATGTATTTGCACAACAGGAACTGAAAGTATGGCCTGTGGGAAATAAAACCACTGGCAGCACTCACTAAGGGTAATAGATAATTAATGCAGCCTAGGACATGATGACATATTTCTAAAACTTGTTTTCTGAAATAATCATAAACAATTCACCTTCACTGTGAATTCCCAAGTCATCACTTTTTAAAGTCACTGCAGTTTGCAGAGGCCTTGCTGATGCTATTCTTAATTTACTTATTTTTAGGTGTGAGAACAGATTACCAAGGCAAAATTGAAACTGAAAAATTGTCAGGGTTTATGTCCCTTTTAGATTTATAATCATTAACCCTGTCTGTGTCCCAGAAGCATTTTGTGCTCTGTGGAAACCAGAGCTAAAACTCCTTCTGCTTTAAAATTAAACTGCTGAGGTGTGGGAGGCTTCAGGGGCACATTTGTCCAAAAAAGCAACCCAACAAAAACAGAGAAATGTGAGTTAATGCCAGAGCTCTCCAAAAGCTGCAACAACGTTTTTGTTATGGGCAGTTTGCAAAGAGGAACGTTCCAAACTCTCTCCCTTCCTCGAAAGGCTTCCAGGGAAGCATCTCCCCAAGGAAGTCTCTGGGCATCAGAGCAGCTCAGAACCAAATCAAAGCCCACATTTGGCTGTGGAGCAGCACAAAACTGCTCAGCACAGGTACATGAAAGCAGACCACAGCTATTAATAGACACAGCCCCATGTAAAAATACCTTTTGCAAGGAGGCAGAGGTGCCCCACAGCTCATTTCCAGCAGAAACACTGAAAACACCACACTGCACTCACACAGCTGACATTTACCTTCCCATGCAGGATGATTAATTAATTACAAGATGCTTTCTGAAGGCCTCTCTGATGAACTGATGTGCTGCTCTTCACTCTTCAGTCCCTCCCTAAGGAGAACCTTTGCTGCCACCACTAAAACACTTGGCACTGGTGGGATGGGCAGAGCTCCCACCTCTCCATTCCCTGAACAAACACCTGGTGTAGTCACACACTTCCAGGGCTTGGAAGCATCAGTTTGAGGCCACAGCCAGTCTGAGGGGTCCTGTATCCTCAGGAAAAGTGGGTTCTGCTCTCCTGTCACTCACCCTAAAACAGTGAGGGGATGCAAGTGAGCAGCTAAAACTCAACAAACCAGAGAGAAATAAATTCTGAAGAACTTGAACTGGAGAAAGAGGCTCCAGGACGTGCCTGGAAGTCAATCAACATTCAGGATAAATGCAGCAGTTCGCTGGAAAACACAAACAGCTTGGAAAGGCACTGAGACCACTTTGGCCTCTCTGATGTTTGTAGCATCTGGACCCTCCAAAATACCCTGGAGTTACATTCCCAAAGGAGCACAAGGTCCTGGCCTCACTGCAAGCAGCCAGACCCAAGGGGGAGGGAGAAAAAACAAACAGCAAAATGTTTCCAGAAGCTGCCTGGACCCTGCTGTAGCCTTAATGAACCTTTCATCTGCAAAGCCCTTTCCCTCATCCCTTAAAAAGTCATTATTCCTTTCTTAAAAGGCATTATTGCCTTATATTAAATGGGAGATTGGAGTGGGAAGTGTAACAACACATTGCTCTGAACGTGGAAGAGGAGGGAAAATAATAAGAAAATTAAACAAAAAACAAAAAACCCAAAGCAGTTCAGTAGCTCTGTAAGCCAAAGGCACTCCATGTTTTATTTATGACAATGCTATCACCCCTGTGAAGACTTCTAAGTGAATCAGCCAGACAGGGTCTCTCCAGCCTGCTTTCAGGAGGATTTTTTTATTAAAAAAAAAAAATATTTAAATTCAACCATTTGATTTATATTATTTTTCCAGGCATTTCCAGCCAGGAATATTTCAAGCAGAAAAGCTCTGTGTCAGCTTCCACCTTGCCCTTTCCCATATAAATGTGGCAATTAGTACAGAAAAATTAGTCAACTACGCAGTATTTCACCTTAAATAAAGCAGCTCAAGAAATAAAACACCATTTAATTGGTAGCTGACAGCCAGGGAAGAAACACAGTGGCTCAGTAACAAACTTAAAGAGGGTTTGAAATCCATCCCCACCCTCAATTTGGAAGCCTGTCCTTGCCCACGGAACCCACAATCCATAATAATGCTCAGCACTGTGCTTTTCTCCTCTGTTTTATCAGAGCTCATCTGCTGATCAATGAGGAGTCCCAGGGAATAACACTCTGAATTTCAATGTCAACACAGCAGTACTGTGGTAATGATTGAAAATATTTACATATTGCCTCATTGATTGTGGGGTGTTCTTTTCCAACCATCTGGCTACTGGGCATTCCATTTTTTTTTCTTTTTATTATTATTATTATTATTTTAGTTTATTTTTTCAGGGCTTCACAACTATTTTGAGCAGGTTAATTGATCACCTTTACAGCCAACATTCCACCTGAATCAGGTTCTCCTGTTATTTTTAACCCAGAGCATCAGCAAAAGCATTAATCCATTTCAACCCCAGCTCAGGCAAAGGGGAAAATCATTTTCTTAACAAGGACAAAACCTCAAAAAAAAAAACCAACCAACCAAACAACCCCAGCAAACACCTGCTCTGTGATGTGCCAATGCAGCTCCAAGGTCTCGTTTTTAATGTGACTCAAGGGTGTCATTTTGACAACAGATGAGTCAAATGGAAATATGTCACTCACTGTGCCCTCAGTGCCAGGAAAGAAAGGCTGGAAGGGCTGGTTTTTTCCCCGCCTCCTCCAGATGGAATTCCTTCTGATTCCTGCACAGTGGAGGCTCAGGGCTGCCTGTGCTGATGCTGCCTTGAGGAATTGCACAACCAGGAATTCTGGGGACAAATTGAGATAACACCTCAAAAAAAAAAAAAAAAAACCACAACAAAAAGCAAAAAGCCCCTCTCTGAGCACCCAGATGCTGCATTTCCCCCCTCCCCAGCACCTCCTGTTTGACTCTCACCTCGCTGAGCCCAGGTTTCCACGTAAAACTAAATTGTAAAAAAAAAGCTCTGGAAAGCTTTTCTGTGTGCTTTCCTCCAGGAGGCTTAAGAGCAAGTTCAATAAAATATGCAGCAAAGACTGACATCTACAAGATCTACAAGTTTGCTGCGAGAGACCTCAGCAGGGAACTTGATGGGAATATTAAAAAGCTGCTTCTCAAACAGTTGTCAAACTGATTTCAAGGAGTTTTTTTAGTGGCTCCAAACCTGTTTATAATCAGAAGCTGACACTCTCAGCTGCTGGTACCATAAACTTCATTTAAGAAGAATGGGAGGTCTAAAAGCCAAATTATACTCAGGAATTAAAATCCTTGCTCACCACAGTTCAGCTCAGGATTTTAGTAACAAGGTTCAAGATAAAACATTACCTTCTCTTTTTTTTCAGCTCTACTTTGACAACAAGGAATAAAACACCAGGTCTGCCAGCAAATTGACACAGAGAGAATAAAAGACAGAGCAGGGAGGGGAAAGTGCTCTGACATATCTGCCTTTGATAACACAAATGATCCATTAGACAGTGAAATCTCCCCTTTCTGTCAAACTCCTTTTTCTGCTGGGACAACTGTGTGAAGGAATGGGCAGTGAGAGGGCACAAGGCTCTTCCCTCTCCATCCTCTCTGCCCAGATGTTCTGCAGACATGATGCACAAGATCTGATCTAAAGGCACCCTCAGCAAGGCAGATAAAACCCCATCCTCTAAAAAAAAAAGGATAACTGAAAACTGGGAAGCCAGAGCAACACACAGAAGCTCTGATAAAATTTTTAATCCTTCAAGCAGGTTTGCCCAAATATTCTCTTCCCTCTCACCGAGGCAGGATGTCAGATGAAGGTGCCACTTGGAAAAAACTTATTTACAGGCACTAAATGTAAGCAAAAGACAGCAGTAAAAATGATTCCATAGTCCCAAAAGAAACAAAGGACACATTGTTCCCATGCTAAACACATTTTTGAGGATATGTGATGGAAGATGTTTATGGTTTGTTGAAGCTAAAACTTGGAACAATGTTTTACAAGCCAGACACAGGTTAGAGAAATAATGGGTCCCACAAGTCCGGATAAATGATGCTTAAAAAACAAAGGAGAGAGGGAAAACAAAACACCCTGAGTGTTCTTCTCCATCAGTTGGCTTTGGTGCATCAGAAGCCCCAAAGCCTGAAAATAGGGACAACAAAGCAAAACCAGAGACAGAAAATGGGATTTCACCATCTCTTCTGCTGAACTGTGTCCTGCAATACTTGGTCTGTCTGCTCCTGCTTCAAACAGAAATGATCCTTCTCCTCTGCTTGTAAAGAGCAGGGAGAGTGTTACTGAGGAGATGGGGATGGCAGAGAAACAGCAGTGAAACACTGAGAGGCCTCCCTCCCCCTCCTGCTCTTCCCCATCAAATCTCTCCCAGTTATTTACATCCTCGTATCCTGAACTCCCCCCTCCACTTTCACAGCTTGCAGTTAACTCTGCATCCTGACTGAGATAACACATGTTTAGCTTTCAGCATGTTTAGGCTGGAATCACCCTCTGAACATGAGGCCGGGTCAGCAAACCCACAGAGGGGAGGGAGGATTTCCAGATGCAGAGACCGGCTAGGGAAGAATAACAGCCACAAACAGGAGGCTCCATCCCTCCAGCACCCTGCAGGAATCAACCTACTCCGTGGAGGAGACAACTAAACAGCTTGGCAACGCCTACAGCTGGTGCTCAACCTCGGATCCAGTGAGGAGATGTAAATATTTAGATTTCAATTGCATCTGATATGATAAATATAAAATCTCTATTTCCTTCTTTTTAAAAAAAAAAAAAAGAAAAGAAAAGAAAAGAAAGAAAGCAGCATTAAAATAGGTAAGCCACCCACACAGAGAAGATGATTCTGCTGTGTTTCTACCTTCAGGAGGAGGTTATTTGAGTTATGGTATTGATCTGGAAACAAATTACAATCACAAGTCAAATGATTTCCCATTGCATTGTATAGAAAACACAGGTACAACGAGTTTATATACAAATACATACATGAGATGGTTTTGCTGTTCGTTCCAAACATGCAGTGGCTGATGGCAGCCCATCAGTATTTCGCCTCCTCAGAAATGCCCAGGGCCCTTCAGGGTTTGGTGAAGAGAGAAAACTCTGACTCTAACCCAGATGATCTGAGCAGAGCCCCAAAGTGAGTCCCAAACCCACAGCCAAAGCTGACCTGCTGTTTACCATGGCTGTCCTATAAAAACCTAAAATCCTCCCACAACCTTTTAAAGCACATAATGGAATTAAGGCCCCACTGCAGCCCCGGGTGAGGTCACACAAATACCAAACTCCTCTGGACCTGGAGATAAAGTGGCCTCACCCCAAAGCCCAGCAACAGCACAGCCCTCAAGGTGCTGGTCTGATTCCACCCTCCAAACTGCTTATCAGGCTGTGCAAAGGGAAATAAATGCCTTCCCAGGTCACTGCCCTGTGGGTTAAATCAGCTCATTTGCTTGAATTAGTGTCCCAAAGCTCCAGCTCCTTATGTAAGTGCCAGCAATCCAAACAAACCAAGACTGCCCCATCCATTACAGGAAACCCTGTCACCTACAGAACCTGCAGCAGTTCCTTCACTATTTCCCTCTCCAAGTCCTCAGAGTTCACTTCAGTGAACAGATGTGTCTTCCCAGCTCACAGCAAAGCACCTCCAGTTCCTTCACTGGGTTGTCCCGACCTCTGTTCCCTCCCCCTGCCACGATGGGACTGTGGAAAACTGCTGGAAAACCCCCGAGGAGAAATCCCAGTATCTGATCTTTGACAGGAGACTGAGGTGTCTAAAGGAATAGGAAAGGATAAGGGACAAACCACTTTTCCTCATCCCACCCAAGGAGTCTCTCCAACTTACCCAATCCCAACAGTTTTCCTGCTGAGGAGAGTTCTCAGGCTCCTGCTCACAAAGTCAGAGCTGTCCAAACACCCCAAGCCAGGACTGTAAAACCTGTGCAGAGTCCTCACTATCCAAAATCCTCAGTGCTCAGAGTTAGGAGGGATTTTTTTTTGGTGGAAAACAACTCAATGCCCACAGGATGCAGATTTCTGGATGTTGCACGTCTTCAAATCTGCCCAAGCCAGATTTTCTGGAAGCTGCTTAAAAGCCAGAAGCAAAAAAAAAAAAAATTCTAGAATCCCACCACCTCTCAGGAGGTTTCCTGGATCACCCAACCCTCCCTCCCAACATGTTTCTGAGTTCCCCAGTGGGATTTACTGAAGCATTTTGCTCTGAGCTTGTAAGAATTATTTTTTTAACTAAAAAAAAACCCCACCACCAAGTCAGTCAAACCAGCAAAACCCCTTCCCTATGGAAAACACACGAGCCCGACTTCAGGAGCTCTGTGTACTGACTTGGCATCGTGCTGATTAAAACTCCCTGTCAGTGACAGGATCTGGGTCAGCCCCAGGCTAAAGTGTTTCCATCTTCTTCCATTAAGAACATCCAAATACCATTCATTACTTTGTTCTTCTGAAATTCTGTAGGACTCTTGGCACAGACCCCACGACCAGAGAAGCCACATTCCCTTTCAGTCCGTGGGTGAGCTCAGACTCTGCCCCACCACAGTCTTGTGGCATTTGGATTTCCTCCAACACCCGGGAAACAAAGTTAGAAATAAAAGTGTTTTATTTATTCCCTCCCCCCACCCCCAACATTAATTATTCCATTTCCATTCACACTGAATACTACTGATCATCTTTGTTTCTATGATGCTTTCAGGCTCAAAATCAAATTTAGACACATTTTACTTATTTGGGGAGATAAACAGAAATATTAATTGAATCACACCCTGTGTCAGCCAGCTTTGAAATTAAATGAGAAGGCATCTTCACCATTTAGAGTAACTGGCTATTAAGAAAACCATGGGGTTTAGATGTTGCTTTTTCCTCCTAAGAAAACAAAAATAAAGAGAAGAGAGACACCGATGTTTCTTCCCCCTCTCTCTCTCAAGTCTCAAATAAGAGGAAGCCTAGAAGAAAAACATGTCAAAAAAATAACCCAAAAGTGTTTCTGGAGGGATCCTGTGGTCCTGGAACAGGACATTACAGTGAATATGCATGAGAAGCATGAGTCAAACTGCACTTGGGAGGGAGCATCAGCTTTCACTTGCCATTTTCCAAAGCCTTCCACTCAGGCTGCCAAGACAGCAACTGAATGACAAGACTTTTTATTTGAATGCAAGGAGGAGATTAATGCTCTTTAGGACTAATTGCAGGAACCTCTTTCTTGAGGGATGTGTTGCTTCTCTATTTGGCCAACTCACAGAAGCAGAAACAAGCTGTGAATAAAAACAGACTACTTAAATCCAAGACCTTTTAGCCCCACTGTCAGTCATAAGTTTTGAG